>VZRW01002972.1:0-13793 GCA_013398125.1 Aegotheles bennettii
AACTCCAACCTCAACCACCGTCAGCACCTCCACTTCCACCACCAGCCCCACGTCTAGCCCTCTATCTACACCATGTTTCTGTAAAGTTGGGGATTCTATTTTTTCACCTGGTTAGTTTACCTGTTTCTCTCTATGTATATATCCTATATTTTTTTCCTTTTTTTTGTCATCACTTTTTAAATAATTTTCTTTTTACTATATTCAGGTTTTTTTCTTGCAATTTTTATAGTGCTCTGTTGAATTTTTCTATATTTTTTTTATTCTCTTATTTTTTGTAATGTGTATCTTTCTATATTTTCTTTTTTGTTTAGGAGATATAATTTACAGCAGAATGGATAGTGATGGATGTAGATTTTATGCCATCTGTAGTCCGATATGTACAGTTGAACGACACATAGCAAATTGTAACGTTACTACTCCTCTTACTACTACTTCTCCTGAGTGGTCTACGGTAACAACATCAGTTCCTTTGCCTACCACTTCTAGAAGAGTTCCTTTTCATGGTTGTGTTTCCACTACTTACCCTCCTCTACAGGTATGTCATTTATGTGTTATGTCATGATTGTTTAAATTATGTGCATGTTAATTTGATAACAGAAAGGAATGTTTTACAGTTTTAAACATTTTATATGAAGGTTGCCAGAATAATAATATCCATGGCAATATGCATTGCATAAAATTTCTATGTGCCTACTTCATATTTTTTTCTTACTGCAAAATCAAGCTACAATAATAATTTCTAATTACTTCAGTGTTAGTACAACACTTTCTGATGTATTGCATTGCATTAATAACAGACCCTGATACTGAAATAATAGAGTAAGTTTTCTTGTGTATTTTCTTTCTTCACTAAACAGAAAATATAAGCTGCTGTGGAGGCCTGTATCTATTTCCATTCTCTTGCCCTCTTACTTGTACTTCTGTTCAGATTTTGGGGGGTTTATCTTTTTTTAAATCATGATGGTCTGTGCTGATAGTGAAGTACAGTATACATAGCTTTTAAAAAGACATCAGTTCCCTTAACTAAAGGCCTATCCCTCTAAACCTCAGAAGAGATCCTCATGCAGAAGAAATAGCTGGAATTAAGGTTCCCACCTCTTTTATCATAAAATAAAATTAATTGTGTATAATATTGACTACCTTGTACTATCAGTGAATATTTTGATTTTAGACTTTGTTTCATATTTGGAAAAAAATACAGTTTTTGATCCTCCATATCACGGACAGAATTATGGATTCCTTTGGTCAACATTGCAAATCACTGGTATCACAAATTGAAGAGAAGTAACACATATTCATTTCCTTTCCAACATCACCATTACTGGAAAAAATATACCATTAAACTAAAAATACGAATGAAGTTCCTATCTGCAAAATCCCGTGACAGCATTTTTCTTTCATTTTGCAGCCTGGACAAAGACACAAATTATCTAACTGTACAGAGATCCTCTGTAAGGGAGACAACAAGGTAGAAGTAATCCCAACACACTGTCCACCTGCAAAGGAAATCACCTGTGCGAACAAATATCCAGCAATACTGGTACCTGATGAAAATGGCTGCTGTTACCACTATGAATGTCAATGTAAGCACCAGTAGAGTAAGGAGTAATCTTTTTTTTAAATAAAAAGCAAAACTTTACACAGATAATATGGGCATTTTTTTTCTTAGGGTTGCTCTATATATTGTAGTATATTCACTTCATTTTCTAAATTCTTTCTTCCACATTAATTTTCATGTTAATCTTGTAAATATTTTCTCTCTACCAGGTGTGTGCAGTGGATGGGGTGATCCTCATTATATTACTTTTGATGGAACCTACTATACTTTCCTTGAAAACTGCACTTATGTCCTGGTGAAACAGATTGTACCTAAATATGACAACTTCCGTGTTTACATTGACAATTATTACTGCGATTCAAAAGATGGACTTTCCTGCCCTAAATCCATTATTATCTTCTACAAAACTGCAAAAGTGGTGCTGACCCGTAAACTCATGAATGGTGTGATGACCAATGTGGTAAAATACATATTTTTTTATTTCTCTATTTCTGCAGAAAAGAAATAAGGTCCATGGACCTTACTGATTCTCATTTGAAATATAGTCTGGTAGAATATCATATCACAGAGGTGATGAGGGCAGAAGGTATCATTAGGAAAAAAAACAGATTACACCAGTTTTTAAGAACAAAATGTCAGGAAACAGGGTAGACCTATGCAGATACGAATATATTATATGCATATACGTGTATATGTAATTGACACTAGGAAACAGACATACAGCTGATAGCAAAGACAGAAAGAATTCTTACACTGATGCTTGATTCATTTTTCATGAAAACTAAGAAGCATAAATGTAGATCACAGGTATCATTATTCTCTCATGGTGAAGATGGGAATGTATCCCTTATCAGCTGGATGACTAGGTACTACTTCCTCTGCTTAGGGAACTTCAGGCATCAAATAGATCCATGACATGATTCTGCTTTCAATCATCTGCTGCGAAGAGATGTATAGTTGAAGAAAAGGGGTGACTGAGGGTGTCACTTCACCCTCATGATCCTAAACTAGTGCTGGCAAGCCTGTGAAAATGAACAGTCCTGCTGTTATGCTGGGGAATTTATTACTTGATTAGAGAATATAAAGAGGTGGGAGCAAAAATTTGTCTCAAATGCACTCTCCCCCAACAGACATATGGCAAGTTCTCTTTACCTACAGTCAAGAAAGGCATGCTGAAACAATTAGTCAGGTGTTTCTGTGTGAAAGAAAACAGTGACTGACATTTTTAACTCTTACTTTACCCCATTCAATGAGAAGAACGTTGCAGAATAATTCCTGATGAAAAGTTCTTAAGCAAATATGTCCACCTTCATTAGGTCATATAAAATACAGGGTACAAATGGAACAGCATAGATTAACAAATGAATATGACCGTTACATAAAGCAGGAAGCAGGGATGTTTGACTTCATTTTGAATTCAGACAACTTTTCCAATACCTAGCAACATGTAGTACGGGGACAGTGTGATTTTACAGCAAAGTTATTAAATAATAATGGCAGGAATATTTGTGTAGTTAAATAGAAATACCACTCCTTTTACTATGAAAAAGGTTTACAATAAACAAAATGAAGAGAGATACAAAGAAAATACTTGTATTTAAAATGTTGTGCATTAGCACACACTCTTCATAAACATAGTACATAGAAGCCTCTTAGATTATTATCATACTGTAGCAATATAACAATAAAAGCGAAGATATTAATGCATATATATATACTGTTACTGCAATGCCAATGGGCATTGGATGTGATGCACAACAATATGGAGTTATGCATGATTCTGAAGATTAGACAATATATTATTTAAAACAATAATGCAGAAACAGTGCTTATTCTGAAGTTGCATTTTTTTTAACCCTGCATTCAGATGTACTTCAACGAAAAGATTGTCAAACCAGGCTTCAAAAAAGATGGCATTTCTTTCTCCACACTTGGCATCAACATGATTGTTGAAATACCAGAGATTGGTGCAACCATCACGTTTAGTGGGATGATTTTCTCAACGAAACTCCCATACAGCAAATTTGGCAACAACACCGAAGGACAGTGTGGTAAGACAGATGCACTGGGACTCTTTCCCCATCCTACTGTGGTTATTCTTACCCACTCTGGCTATGTAGTCTCATGATTGACCAAAATCTTTAAGCAGCAGTAAAATGGAAATAAAAACAGTTCTGCTCTTCAACAGCTTAATATTTCAGCAACCTGTTCTTTTTCTCTGGGGTTGGGGTTTTAGCTTTCTTTGCTTTTTCCTACTCTAAATTAAAATTCATGTAACTATGAAGAAAGCACTCCCTATGAAGCAAGGCACCTTGTACATTTCATGAGCACATCACATATAAATGTATATCAGCACAATGATGTATTGTGCATCTCTGATGTGGCTTATGAGACTTACATAACTTGTCTCTTCCAGGAACATGTACAAATAATAAATTAGATGAATGCCGGTTACCAAGTGGTAAGATAATTTCTTCCTGTCCTCAAATGGCTCATCACTGGATTGTTGATAACAACAAGTCATGCCATGGAGTACCAATACCACCAGTAGTAACCACACCTTCACCAAAGCCTCAATGTGAAACACCGCCTCTCTGCAAGCTTATCTGGAGCGAGTAAGAAAAAAACTGAACTAATTCACTCTTTCTAGACAAAACTGTCTCACTATCTTACAAGAAGAGTAAGAACTATAGCCCTAGCATGTGATAATAGCTGAAAATGTCAGCTTAATTACAGGATATACATAGTAAAAGTAATTTGCAAAAGAAACTGCTCTTCTTTAACGACTTGCATACCAAAGATAGCTGAGCAAGGAGAGATGAAGTCAGAAAATCAGGGATGCAGCAAGCACGAAAATCCATACTCCCTGGGTTGTAACTGCACAGATTTATGATATCTTTCTCCCTTCCTACCTTCCAGGTTGTGCTCACTCACTCTTAGTTACACAATTAAGTAAAGACTGAACTCTAAATTTGAAGTGGGCCTTCTGTGCAAACCATAAAGAATCTGGTTACCAACCAGGTTAACAAAGCAGACAGAAACATCTCAGCCAAAAAGGGTCCTTCATTCTTTGTATATTTTACGTAAAGCATGGAGCTCCAAAAGCACAAAGGCTTGTTTCCTGTGGTATTTCCTATACTTGTGTGAGCTCTGACAAAAGCTTTTTTTCAGTTGAGACACTTATAAAGGCCCTCTTGCACGTGCTTGCTGCAGTGTCTAATAGGTTATGAGCATGAGGTTATGAGCATAGGTATGTGCAATTTTTCTATCAGCTACTTTTACCTTCCCCTTCTCCTCAGTCTGATGCAGTTGCCTTTTTCATGAAATTTCTGGTATCAGACTGATGAAAATTTGTGTATACATACAAAAACACCATGACCATTAGCCTTTTAAAAAAAAAATGCTTCAAATTTCCTAACCTTTCCTTCCTAAATCTATCTCCCAGATTATTGGCCATTCTTAGGGTTTTGTTTCTTGTAATACATTCTTTTCTGAAGCAGAGAGTCATGTGACATTAACTGGCAAGTGCTGTCTAATAGGAACAGATTTTATATAATGACTGGCTAAAGTAAAAGGGGTTTGGTTTCTTTTCCGCCGGCAGGATTTTTGCAGAATGCCATGATGTGATACCACCAGAACCATTTTTCAAAGGCTGTGTTTTTGATGGATGTCGCATAGCTGACGAATCCATGCAGTGTTCCAGTTTGGAGATATATGCTACAGAGTGTGCTAGTAGAGGTGTCTGCATTGACTGGAGAGGAAAGACCAACAATATATGTCGTAAGTATTGCAGAACTCAAAGATGTGTGTGAGAAACAGTAATAATCTGTGTTTTGTTCATGAAACACATCTAACATTTGACTACTATCTACAAAAATACATTGATGTCTTTACTCACAGAAGCTGCAGATGCAGAAAGATGCTGTCACTTTTGCTGCAAAAATGTATCTACTGTCAACATTTTTTTTCTTCTTTTTCCATACAGCATACAACTGTTCAGCAAACATGGTATACAAGCCATGTGGGCCCATTAATCCTGTTACCTGTCACCCAAGGTATGGAAAGACAAAAAAGCTCACCTCAAAACAACTGCATATATATTTTTTTTTCCCTATTTTTACCTATCTACCTTCCTCAGAAAATGGAGTTAAGTCTTGTGAAATTGGATAATTTATTCAAGGTGTATAAATACCAATCAACTCTATGAATATGCACTTCCTGTTGCACTTCAGAAAATGTAAATTATTCTGTCTCCCTTGTATCTGACATTGTGGCCTTCTATATACGCTGCTCTGTTTCCTGCTTCCCTGTAAAAATGTTCTACTCATATACATAAATTCTTCCCACTCTAGCTCTGTTGAGCTTCCTGCCTATGGAGTAACTGAAGGATGTTTCTGTCCTGAAGGAAAGACCCTTGTGAGTGAAGACAGCAGCATCTGTGTATCTGAATGCTGTAAGTAATCTCTAGCTTGTTTGAGGAATAAATAGACATCAAGACTGATAATTAGGAGGCTTGATTTATACTTCCATCTTCTACATGGTCAGATCATGGGCACAAGAGCCTCTTTAAGCTCCTTTGGTGTCCCCATCTAAAAATTGAAAAATAATCCATATACCTTTTTTCGATTTTCCATCCTTACATGAGACCTACCAAGATGGTAGAATTTTACACTTCAGAAGAACAAATCTGCATATTAGTTTTCTTGTTCATTTTGTCTTCATGGTATTTCTATTTGAAACTGCCCAAATTTATTCCTTTATATCAGTTTTTAATGGTGTAAATCTCCATATTTTTTTTCTTTCCAGATTGTAGGGAAACAAATGGAGTATCCAGATCGGTGAGTATCACAATTAATGTGATTTATCAAGCACAGACAAGTGAAGCAAGAGGATATTTAGTGTTTCACAAAAAAAAAGTTTTGTTTAGGATGGGGAAGACTTTAGGCTTTTTTCAAGTGTTCATTCCCTTTAGTGTTAAAAATAATTGTGCCAGAGAAGAAACCACATTACGCCCTAATAAATTTAACAGTAAGTGATGGCATATTCTTTCAATAACTATTACTTCACATACTGAAAAAAAAATAAAGAAAAAAAAGAAAAAAGAAAAAGAGAGGAAGAGAAAAAAAGAAATAGATGGTAGTAGAGGAAATCTGGAGTATGTGCTTCTTTTATTTTCACAGATTTGGTTGGCTAAAGTTATGTAATTATAGAATCACAAAATTGTTTTAGTTAGAAAAGATCTTTCAGATCATCGAATCCCACCATTAACCTGACTGAGTCTGGTGCTAAACCATGTCCCTGAGAACCACATCTACCCATCCCCTAAACACCTCCAGGGATGGTGATCCAACCTCCTTCTTGGGCAGTCTGTTCTAGTGTTTGGTAACTCTTTCAGTGAAGATGTTTCTTCTAATATCCAATCTAAACCTCCTCTGGCACAAATTCAGGCCATTTCCTCTCATTCTATCACTTGGAGAAGAGACCAACCCCCAGCTCGCTACAACATCCTTTCAGGTAGCTGTAGAGAGCAATAAGGTCTCCCCTGAGCCTGCAGGCAGAGACAAACAACAAAGTTTACTTGTTGCTGACAACATCAATAGTCTGTTTTCTTAGTTCCTCAGCTGCATAAAAATTATAAGAATTTCTCTGTAATCTAATGTGCAAATGAGTATGCAGGATGATAATTTCTTATTTAAAAATGCGGGCAAAGCTCAATCACTTCTCCTTTAGACCTCTAGTATCCCTTATACTAACACTACTAATAAATAGAAAATGACATCTGTATTTACACACTCAGAACCTTCGGTGGCCTCCAGTATCTTCCCCTAATTAGCTTAATTTTAAGGCTTTCTTATAAAATCTAAAAATACTAAAAATGTGAAAAGGCTGATTTAATCAGATAACACTGTATCCGTGAATAAGTCAACTAGAAACACAAAGAATTATTTTGGTTTAAATTTATATATTTTTTTTTCTTCCTTTTTTTTTTCTTTTTTTATAGCCAGGAGAAAAATGGATGAAAGATTGCCAGGAATGTGTCTGTGACAAAAATACTTTAAGAGTGCACTGTACAAAACACAAATGTTCTCTGACACAGCAAGTATTTTGTGATGAACCAGGTTACATGCCTGTTCAAATACAGATACCAGAAGATCCATGTTGTAGCAGGACTGAGTGCTGTAAGTACTGTCTTAGTTCTTTATCACGGTGAACTTCATATATTTGTTTTGGGGAACTACAGCAATAATTGATTTTTGTTTTTTTGGTGCTTTGCATTGATTTCATAATGTTTTTCTCCCTCAGTCCACTTCTTAGGACCTTCTTGCAGGCCATTTACTAGATGCCTGAGGAGAACAAAGATGAAAAGATTTCACATAGTTAGACACAAAAAAAGTAACAGAAAATCTCCTATAATTTAACATTGAAAACCTTTAATGCTGCCACCACCTGAAACAATATTCAAAAACTATTCAAACTATTTTCTGTTTCAAAGATCAATATAAAAAAAAATTATCTTAACTTAAAAAAAATGTCTTGAACATTTATAAGTTGCTTAAGAATGTTCCCAAGCCTCTGAGAGTCATCAAATTTTCTAATTGGTACAAACTTCTCTTTGGAAGTCTCTCTTTCCAGCAGTCACCACTTTATTCTTCTCTGACAGTGCTTTGTTTTACAAACATTATGGAAAAGCCCATTCATTTTAAAAATAGCTGGGCAAATATACTGAATTAGTCATTAAACACCACCGTATTTGCCCCATAGGAAAATTTCTTAAGTTCATGCAAAACAAAAATACTTTAATTTAAAATTCCCAAGTTCATTGTTTTCTATGTTCTCCTACATCAAACAGACTGCAACACTAGCCTCTGCCCTGATGTCACTCCCCAGTGCTTAGAGGGACAGGAAATAGTCACAGTAATGCAACCTGGAAAATGCTGTCCTACCTTTGAATGCAGTAAGTACTAAGCATCTTTTTCATGTGTTATTCACAGCTGTATTTTTCTAAGTTTATAAATACAAAAACCTTAAAAGAGAAAGATGCAAATTAGCTGTGTTATCATATTGGGCCAACAAAGCAGCAGTTTTTTCACATACTTCTGCTTCTTAAAACTTATACATGTATGACATTATCTTTCTTCCTTCTTCACAGGGCCTGGCTGTGTTGTCAATGAAACCTACTATGCAGTAAGTACAGAGTAACTCACTATAAAAATATGCCTTCACATAGGTTCACAATGCAATGCTTTTGAGACTCCTATCATGGACCATATTTTGCAGAAAAGCCTGAGATAAAACATTCTTAATTATTTAAACAAGGTAAACGTATCAACATCCTCCCTACAAACAAAAACATTTTCTGCTCTCCTTTCTGCACTTAATTCCAAAATGGATATTACCAACAACAGGAACTCTGCTTAAATAAATTGATCAAAATTGTATTTGCTAGTTTAGCCCATACATAGTTCAGCTGTGTATTGTCGGTGATGTACATACACAAAGTAACTTGTTTTTACTGTCTAATTACTCTTATTCTGACTCCCCCTAGCCTGGAACTGTCATTCCATCAGGTCCCTGTGAAGAATGCACCTGTTCTGAATCCTCTTACTCAAGCCCCTACCATGTTACTGTCAAGTGTGAGCCTGTTATCTGTGACACAAACTGCCCAAGGGTGAGTGCTATTTTGCTGTCACTAATTTCTACTCCACTTGGGTCAAATATCTGCTAGTCAAGGCCAGTGTCCTGACTCAATGTCAATTCCTCTCTATTTCTTTCAAAACAGGGTTATAAGTACACAAAGAAACCTGGACAGTGCTGTGGCACCTGCGAGGCAGCAGCTTGTATAATGACTGTGGGAGGCAACATTACACGAGTGCTCCAAGTAACTATCCCTGTTTTAGTTCACTTTTGGTGAACTCTGCTAGTGTTTTCACTCTTTCCTCTCCTTGTCTTTGCCACATTTATTTGCTGCATCTTTTTTCATGTTAGACAAATGCTTATTCAGGCAGAGATTGGACTGTCTCACACAGCTTGAAACAGTACCTTGAGCCATGAAACTCCACTTCTAAGTAAGACTTTAGGAAGCAACTGTGGTACTGAACAGCGACTTTCAGAAATCAGCATAAAACAATACATAGGTGAAAGCAATATGCCCTTATTTGCCTTTTTGCTCAAAGGATAATTTTATCTGTGCAGGCAGTTTTCTGCTCCACACAGCAATCTCAGGTTGGCTGAAAGCTTTAGGACAGGATGAGTTGGTGAAGCCAGCAGAAATTCTGCCATGTATCTGAATGGACATACCCATAAATTCTGATGACAGAACCACTGAAAAACAAATTAATCTTTCCAAAATTGCCCACATACTCATCCTATTCACACAAAAAACATGTCCATATCCAGATAAAAATACAACCTCTTCACTTGGTTAGTGAAAAAGACTTACAGTAGTAATGATACTATGACAATAATATCACACAGCAGTAATAATAATTATTTAAATATCATACAGCAGTATGATAATATGACACGTAACTATTGGCTGAAATTCAAGGAAATTGTTCAGAATAATCAAACCACAGTAGGCAGCAATGATAAGACACTGGGGTTTTGGGGTTTTTTTTGTTTCATTTTTATGTAAGAAGTTTTTATTCACTTTAATTTTAACTGCTTTCAGGCTGGAGAATTCTGGAACCCACCTGGTGATAACTGTACAACTTACAAATGTGAAAAAGAAGGTGACCAGTTCATTCAAGTAATCTTACAGAAAAGCTGTCCTCTCATTAACCCTGATGAATGTGATCCAGTAAGTACTCTTCAACCAGTTTTCATGTTTGAAAAGTTTGCAGTGGCTAACACCAGTGATAGAAAGATCATGGTGACCAAAGAAAATACCTAACAGAAGCATCACACAAGATGTAGCTCTCATTTTTCTGAATTTAGTATCCACCAAAAAACATTTCAAAAAAACAAATAAAAGTTAAAATGGGTGATATAACAATCCTTACTGAGAACTGGACACTAAAGAAAAGGGTACAGCATAAGGTTTTTGATTCTTAAAAGTGCCAGGTGACCTAGAAACAAGAATCTTATTGAAAAATCACGGGATTTAATTATTTAAGATTACAAATTCTTTTTTAGAATTCACTTATTGAAAGCAAAGGTGAAGGAAAATAAGCTACTTCAGTACACAACATCATACAGCTTAACACAGTTCAGGGCAGATTAGAACCAGCCCCACACATCTGGGGAGTCGGCTATTTCACTAATTGTGTAACCCAGTCTGACATAATCCTTCACCTATACTTCCTTTGGTCACTCAAAATATCCCACATGTGCTACAACCTTTATTGATGAAATTTTACTACTGAATTCTGATGACAGCAGAGCAGTTTCAATCCTCCTCAATGTCAGCTTTCAAAGAACCATTATTAATATTGAATTGAAGTAATTATGTGTCCTTAATATTTAGACTTGCTTGAAATTACATTCCATGTCAATATAAAAAGTTTCTGGTGCCAGAAAAGCTTAGGAAGCAGAGAAAGTATCTGCTTTAGTATGCAAATATGAAACCTGAGTTATGTTTTTTCTGTTTTCCCACTCAAGGATGACATCAAGCTATCTGACGATGGCTGCTGTAAAACGTGTCAAGGAATACCAAAGGGTAAGTAATGATAATATGTGCCGCGTTAGGTATATTAGTTCATCTTTCATGGTAGATGCTTAGATACAAAATGTGAACAGACCAAGTGTGGGACCAGTGCCTAATGCTGGGGTGAGAAAGGAAACAGGTGGAAAAAGAAAGGAGCAGAACGTTTCCAGCATTCACTTTAGACCCTTGGAAAACATGGATATGGTGAATTTCCCATCCCCTGCTATTAAATGTTAGCCTTTTTGTGGGACAAGGAGGACTATGACTATTCTCCAACTTCCATAGTTAAATTCTCTTTAAGTAAGAAGGTGAAGCCAGTCCTGGAAGGTGGGTGTGCACTGAGCAGTTGTCACAGTACTGCTTTTAATTTCTGCATCTTGCACCAAAGTTGCATAAACCAAACGGAACTTTTCATTCATTGATAACAGCAGCAAAAGTCATCATTTGACCCTCAGCAGTTAAAAGAGAAATACATTGTGACCTAATTTCTTATTTCAGCTCCATCCATCTCAGTTTTCTACTATGAACTATTATATACTGATATCTATCTAAAACATTTTAACCTGTTTTCCCTTGGTTTGTGACAACCTCAGGTTGTAAGAAGCACAATACTACTACTGTCATCAAATATCATGGATGTGTATCTCCTGCACCCGTTGAGATGACATACTGTGAAGGCAGCTGTGATGCTTTCTCACGGTAAGTGGCATAAAATGTAATTGTGGTCTCTTGTCTCCTACTCTTTACACTGGTTACATAAAGCCAATCACAAGACATTTTCTTGTATGTCCAACATCCACCCAGTCATCAGCTGTTTCCATTATGTTAACTTGAAGTTTTGACAAAATGTCATACTAGCTTAATTACTTCAAGACTCAATGTTTAAACAGCCTGTTCAGTGTCATAGTAAATAGACTCGAGTTTTGATTTGGCCCATGTAAAAGTGAGGTTATTTGTTTCTCACTATTGTCTCATTCTGCACTGGCATAATATGTGATCTGGATTAATACATTCACATTTTCTGTGCCTTAATGAAGAGCTAGATCCATCCAGTTTTAAAATGAGGAGCAACTTACTTGTACTGTAAGAATGGTAATATTGAGCAACAGTCCCACATGCACGTACACAGCTTTGATTTTATTTAGTCAGGAGTGGGCGAGGCAGTGGCATTTCTCACATAATTTCTGAGTCTTTCTTTTTTGTTGGTTTGCAATCAGATATTCTGCAGAGGCGAACATGATGGAACATAAATGCACGTGTTGTCAGGAAATTAAAACCAGCCAAAGAAAGGTGACTCTGACGTGCAGTGATGGAACCTATCTTGATCACTCATACACCTATGTGGAGCAATGCAGCTGTGTGAGCGCTGAATGCATTCCCCAAGTCAGCACCAAACAGGCAACAAAGCAGATAAAAGCCTCCCAGGAACAAACAAATGTCTAAAATTAGAACCAGAGAGAAGTCGTCAAACAAGGGTTAAATATAAGTCTAAGAAAAAACCTTTAAGTATCAAAAGCAGCTAAAATTTTTGATTAATAGATAATATTTTCTCCATACAAACTCTATATGTCTGTCTACTTTATTTCAGTTTTCATTACCAATATATCTCCCATTGTTTTTCATGTCTTTTCTTCTACACCTTGAGAGGTACAACATACGGTCATTTTTTTATCTTGTTTGTCTTCTGAAAAGTGTTGTAACATAAGAATCAGAGCTGAATTTACACTTGCACAAATTCTATTATGAGAACAACATTCTTTTCTAGCTTGAAGCTTGCCTGTGTTGGCATAACATAGACACTTGACAATATTTAATATTTGCATTGATGTAGACTGACCTTTTAAATAACATTTTCATTCCAATTCATTGAGACAAATCAAAAGCTAAAGTCCAGAAAACAAATAAACAAAACCCAAGGAAAATTGTACCTCCCTGTATCTTTATTTTTCTTTTTGCATTAAGGAAAACAGAGTGCAGAAAGCCATACCTTCTCGAAACTATAAACTTCAATATTTTGAATAATTTATGATGGACATATTTTCCTATGTATTCTGGTGAGAAAAAGAAAGGAATTTTATCATAAGAAGCTGCTGAATACTACTCTTTGTTTACATAATGCCATCAGCATAGTAACTGTATGAATATAGAGATTTTTTTTGTTTGTTTGTGGTTAACTGTTTACAGAAAAAGTATATATATATATTTTTTTGCCAACAGGGGCATATGAAGGATTTTTGTAAACAAAAGTTAATAATAATAATAATAATAATAATAATGTAAATTCTTNTCTTTCTTAGGAAGCTTTTAAAAGTTGAACCATTGCTATTTATTTTGTTTTTGGAAAATTGATTTATTGGGTCATTTCTTTCAGAATTAATGTTATCCCATTTCTTAATCTGAGTCATGTTATCTGGGTGTGGTATATTTTCTTCTATTTTGTTTTGGAATATTGTTTTATTTTTGTTTGTTATGAAAACAAGTAATGATTAATAAATTTTAAGCATTTTACATCATGTCTCCTTGGACTTCTTGATGAATCTCTCACATGCAAGTTGTTGCCCTCATATGTCACGTAAAAGGGGGAAGGTA
>VZRW01002973.1:255-57013 GCA_013398125.1 Aegotheles bennettii
GTAATGGCCACCAGATCATACCCCCCTGACTGCACACACATTTCTAACTCCTCCTGTTTATTCCCCACACTGGTGCACAGGCATTGCAGGGAATGAGCTGAGCATACTGACTGTGCCCTAAGGGGGTGGGAGCCTTCTGGTCTTCATTAGTACTAAGACACTGCCCCGACGGTGCAACCCCAGCTACAACCCCCTCCCCCCTCAAGTCTAGTTTGAAGCCCTGTGAATGAGCCCTGCTGACTCTTGCCCCAGAACCCTTTTCCCCCTGGTAATTCAGCCTTTCCCATGTTTCACCATCAGGCCTGGTGTCTTATAAAGCCAGCTATGATCAAAGAACCCAAAGCCCTGCCTGCAGCACCAGCTTTGGAGCCAGGTGTTAGTGGACTGGATCCTATCCCGCCCCACATCATCACTTACAAGTGGAAGGAGGGAAGAGGAGATAACTTGCCCCCCAAGAGCAAGAGTCAAATAGAGTCCAAATGGAGTCAAATAGAGTGAAGGAGAAGAAAGGAGAGTGAAGGAGAGAGAAGGAGATAGAAGGAGAGTCAAAGAGAGAGTCAAAGAGAGTGAAGGAGAGTCAAACAGAGTCAAAGAGAGAAAATTTGAGCCAAAATAGAATTAAAAAAGAGAGAAATTGAGTTCAAAAGAGTTTACATAGAGTCAAAGGGAGTGAAATAGAGTGAAATAGGGTCTAAAGTTAAATAGAGACAGAGTCAAACTGGGTCGAAATAGATCCCAATAGAGGCCACTGGGCTACAATAATGGCACAATAAAGCCAAAAAAATAATCAAATTCAGTCCAAATAAAGTCATACTGAGTTCAAATAGAGACATTAGAGTCAAATAGAATCAAGAGTCAAATAGAGTCAAATACAGTAAAATAGATTTTGAATAGGTTTCAAATAGACTCCAAGTGCAGTCCCAAGATGAGTCCAAGTGGAGTGGAAGTAATCAAACAGTCAAATAGAATCAAAGGACAGCCAACTGAAGCAAGAAAAAAAAGGTAAAAAAAGAGACAAATAGAGTCCATAAGTGTCCAAACTGAGTCAAATGGAGCAAAATAGAGTCTAGAATCAGAGTCAAAATGGAGCCAAATAGATTCCAGTAGTCTACAATAATGTCACAATGGAGGCCCATAAAGGCCAAATGCATGTTTGACTCTATTTGGAATCTATTTGGCTCTATTTGGACTCTATCAGAGATCCATTTGACATTTTCCACTTTATTTTGACTCTATTTGACTGTATTTCAACTGTATTTGCACTCTGACTTTGTTTAATTGTCAAATAGTGTCAGAAGAGAGTCATATGGAGTTCAAATAGTCATTAGAGTCAAATAGAGTGAAGACTCAAATACACTAAAATAGATTTAAATTAGATGCCAATGAGGTGCCAGCAAGATGGAAAATTAGAGCAAATTGGGGGGAAAAAAGTAGAAAAGAGACAAATAGAGTCCATATATGTCCAAATAGAGTTGAAAAGAGTCAAACAGAGTCCAAATTAAGTCAAAAAGACTGAAATAGAGTCTAGAGTCAAAGAGAGACAAATAGAGTCAAAATAGAGCCCAACAGATGCCAACAGACTACAATATTGTCACAATAGAGACCAAATAAGGGCCCGATAGAGCTAAATATAGGCAAACTGAGTCCAAATATAGTCTGAAGAAAGTCCAAAGAGAGTCCAGCCCAAGAGAGCCCAAAGACAGTCCAAAGAGAGTTGAGTCTAAATAGAGTAAAAAAAAAATCAAAACAGGGACAAATAGAGTAAGTAGAGTCTAAACAGAGACAAATAGAGCAAAATAGAGTAGAAATATAGTCACATAGAGTCCAAGTAGAGTCCAAGTAGAGCAATCAAATACAATTACATCAAGCCAAACGAAGCCAAACAAAACCAAATGGAACCAAATGGAGCCAAACGGAGCCAAACTGAGCCAAATGGAACCAAACGAAACCATACAGAACCAAACAGAGTGCAGATGGAGTACAAATAGTGTCAAGGAAAGGCCCAAGAGAGACCTGAGAGAGTAGGGTCAGGTAGGGTCATATTCAGGCCAAAGAGAGGCAAAAAGAGAGTCCAAAGAGAGCTAAACATAATCTAAGAGAGTACAAATACTGTAGGGTCAAATCAAGACCAAGGAGATCCAAAGAGAGGCCATAGAGGGGGAGGCCAAAGCAAGTCAATATAGTGTCAAAATAGCAGCCCCATAGAAGCCGAACAGAGGTTATAAAGAGTGAAGTCGAATCTTGTGTGCACTTATATCCTTTATGTTATATGTCCTTGAAAGTCTTTTTGGAGCTGAAAAACCTGTGTCATTTTAGACAAATAACAGTCTCATTGTTATTTGACTCATCACGAATGCAGGAGAAGGTAAAATCATGCTTGTCATCAGCACAGGTCGTATTTCTGAAAATACCAAGCACCACTACTTTGTGTGTGGTTAGTACTGATCCTCATCTCACTCTTCAGGAAACATGGACTGCTTGACCTGTATTCATGCTGCCATATTATTAGAGTTTTTGCATCCTAAGGGATACATGACACTGGTTAGAGTCCTTTGTTCTCAAAGGCTAAAAGAAAAAAATAATGTAGAAAAAAAAATAATCATTATAAACTAGGTGTGGGAATGTTTGGAGTCTGTTTTGTTTTTATTCAATGCCAAAATACAACTTGATGTGAAAACACTTCATTACCAAAAAAAAAGAGAGAAAACAACATTCCTAAAATTTTCAGTTTTTTCTAGAAAGAACCTTCTTTGGACATCTTTCAGTTATCTGCTTTCCTGTTTCTGACAAAGGTTAATCTTTTATAGTTCATGTTTGTTTTTTCAATATCAGTTACATATTTTCAGGATTGTTATATCATCTGTGGGTTGACCCAGTGTCTACCTCTGATACGAAGGAGGCTGGATTCAGCTGGCACCCCTTCTTTTGGCTCCATGTATCCCTGTTGTTTGGGTTACTCTATATGGCAAGCTTCAGGAAGGATGTGTGTTCAAAATACAGTGTGTCCTGTGACGGAATGATGTTTACAGACCAGCATCTTCATTCCCTGCTGCTCTTGGATGAAGGACATTCACCAAGAAGACTGAAAGTCCGTAATCCATCATATTGCAAGAAACCCTATGGGCAAACTTGCCTGGAGATCTCAAGTTCATTACAACTTTGTGGGAAATTAATGGTGCCGTTAACTCCTTTTCACAAGAGCCAGGAATCGGTATTCCCCACTCAGTCTCCATAGCACACGGCTCTCCACAAGATGTAGGGGATTTATGACTTTCTGTAGCTCTCTGACTTTCCTTTGCCAGACTGCAAGTGATGTTTTTTCAGGCTAAACTGAGGATTGAATCAGCCTGCTCCTGGCTACACTTGCGCATTGTGTTAATGCTTGTGAACATCTGCCCTGAAACAGTCAGAAATATAAATTAAAATCCCGTTTCCACTTGTACCCTTTGTGTTATGTGTTTTTTTGAAAGTGTTTTTGAGCTAAAAAACCCCTGGCATTTCAGGCAAATAACAGTTTCATTATTATTCAACTCATCATGAGTGCAGGAGAATAGACTAGAACAGAACAGACTAGAACAGAACAGAACAGTTCAGCTGGAAGAGACCTACAACATTCATCTAGTCCAACTGCCTGACCACTTCAGGGCTGACCAGAAGTTACAGCATGTTGTTATGGACATTGTCCAAATACCTCTTAAACACTGACAGGCTGAGGTTAGACTTCACCTTTCCAGAAGCCTGCTCCAGGCTTTGATGACCCTCTTGGTAAAGAAATGCCAGGCCGTTTCAATAGCACCTAGTATGATGTTCTCCATAATTTTTCCAGGTACTGAGGTTAGACTAACAGGTCTGTAGTTTCCCTGGTTGTCCTTCATTCCCTTCTTGTAAATTGGAATAACATTGGATAGCTTCTAGTCTGTGGTGACTTCTATTGAATAAAAACACCTGGTTCCATCACCATGCTTGCTGGAGAGGCATAGTTGCCTAACTGGGCTACAAAAAGGGTTTAAGAATGCCTTCAAGAATAAAGATTTGTTTGTTGGTTTTAAAGGTAATATACTCATAACACAGCCTTCTGTGAAGAGTACCTGCACTACTGCATTATCTAATTTATTTTTTTTAAACTAACAGCCTAAACTTTCTAGGAGTTTATGCAGTTATGGAGCCAAGGACAGTTTAGTTGGACTTTCAAATCTTCCTCATACCAGACAGATCTTGCGAGATTAATCCAGTGACTCCATTTCTTTATTTTGTTGGAAGATGAATCCAGGGAATCCAATTTTTTATTTCACTGACAGTGAGAAGTTAGTCTCACCCATTGCACAGCATCAGATAACAGAAATACAGCACTCAGCTTCAGATCAGACTTTCATGCACATGTTTTCCTGGCAAGTATGGCAGGAAAATAGACATTCCAGCAGACAATTCAAGCTTGACAATGCAGCGCTCAGTAGCAGGAGCCTCAAGGTTGCTGTAATCTGCAGATGGGCATTGAGCAGCATCATGAAACAGTCTATCAAATATCTTTGGTTCCAGGTCCAATATGGCAATGATCTGGGCTCCTTATTTGTTCATTGTTCACTGCAGTTTTGAATTTTTCCTTGCGAAATATCTTTCTGGAAGACTAGAAATCTCTGAGTAAGAAAACCTTTGCCTTAAATTTATGCAGTTCTCTGAAAAGCACAGACCTGTTGGCTCTACAGTTTCTAATATTTTATTTCAAGTTATATGCAGTAGCTGCAGAACTCAGCTGCTACCAGTTGAAGTTTAAGCCTACACTTTCCTGTGAAAAGTCCTTCCTTTTTTACTCACCCTATGGCTGGCCTCTACTTCAAGCTCTCTCATACCACTTTGTTTTTCCAGTTATTCCATCCACTTTTTCCATTACTTGGGTATTGTAAAACACTCACAAGTGTATTGCAGACATTCCCTTTATGGTACTAAAATGCTCAATCCCATTTCAAATGGCAGTTGAGAACACCTCACCCCTCACTCTTAACAGCATTTCTATTCTATTCTATTCTATTCTGTTCTGTTCTGTTCTGTTCTGTTCTAATTCGAGTGTTATACATATATGTACAATGAAGAATAACATATGCAATTGCTAAGTATGAAAGCACTAATCATTATTACTGTGGTTATTTACATAGGAACTGTTGTTAAGAAGACTGTTCATCTTACATACAATAGTTATAACACCATGTTTGGAAGTTTCCACCACTGCTGTGATCATTATATTTTTTTCCAATCTTATTCCTCTGTTTTCCTGTTCTATAAAGCTTTGTTTCAGTCTAACCTTTAAAAAGGTTGACATCTGCTCATGAAACTCATTTCTATTTTGATGTTCCTTTGTAGCGAATCCTGGCAAGGACATGAGCGAGTGTGGTGCTCTGTATCACTGTGTACACCCTGAAAACACATTTATTACAGAAAGATTGTCATTTGAACTTCTGCTGCCCTGGTAGGGGTCTTCCTAAGTTAAACAGGGCATCTCCAGGAGAAGTCTTTGCAGATGGTCTGAGCTCATTCTCATTGTGTGTTTAGCTTTAGTGTTGTTTCCACAGGATCTAAAGATGGACTGAAGTTAAAAAGCAAGTGGAAGGCTAAATCACCAGGGAGATGGAAAAGAGTGTTTTCATGAGATCTATAAATCTTCTTGAGACATTCTAAAATTACAGATAGCTGCCTTGGCCAGGTTTGATGCTAGCAGTCAAGAAACTAAGCACTAGTTTTACATTTTTACACTGTCTTAAAGTGGGTTTATTTTGCAGTTGGAATGTGGATGACTCACAGCAATCAAGAGGCCCAAAAGACCATGCACCAGATCCTCTCATGGTGCAAACCAGTGTCAGTCCACAGCATCCAGTGGACCTGGCTGGTGCCACCTGAGCCGCTGACTATCATATGCTATCCATGAAATCCAGGCAAACAGCCCTTTTGGGGCTGGGGATGCTGGGGAGCTCTGAGGGCCATATCAGAGAGTTTCCCATTATACAGCCTGGCTCAGTTTTATCTCCATTTCACTGACCTCAGCAGTGGCATGTGAGTCAGCTGCTTCTGAAACAAAACATGAATCCCCCCAACTTTGCTGGTTGGTCTGTGCAACTCCCCCAGGGGACATGTGACATGATACCCGTAAAGTGACTTCATAATGTTGAGTGCTGACAATGGCTCCTCTCTGGCTTGATGAAAGCAGGATATTCTCACGTAAGCAGTGGACAAGTGCACCCTTGAATATACTGTCATTTCCTTGTCACCCTGAAAGGCACAGCAGACGCCAGCGCTGTCCACAGCTGCATGAACACACGCCATCAAGGACCTGGGAGCCACATGCTGGCCCAGCATACAGGCAGCAATTCTGTTCTTGCAATTAATGAACTCCTGGCGGGAGGCTGCCAGGAGCTCAGCATCCCATAACAAGCACATGCCAGACCGCGCAGGGGTGGCACTCACTGCGATTAAAGACACAGCTCCAGCTAAAAAGAAAGTGGAAGCAATCAGCAGCCTTCTGCCAATAAATGCATTTCATAAGGTCAAGGCTCAGGAACCATGCAAGCTGGTGCTCTACACAAATTGGATTTTCTTTACTCATACTCAGGCCACTGCTAATCACATCACTCACGGGCTCCATGACGTTGTCTAGGTGTCCTGTTTGCTGCATAGACTCCATGGGTCTAACATCCTTGCACCTGAAACACCACAAAAGGCAGTCCTGACCCAAAAAACAGAAAAAATAATGTTTGGCCTACGAAGTTATAGTGCACATACAGGCATGCGTGCGGAATCCAAGAAGTCCTGTTGCTTGAGGTTTCCATACAATGTAGTTTGTGGCATCCTCTGTTGATCATCTGGATATCCAGTTCCACTTGGATGAAATGCCTTAGGAGGACACAAGCTTAGATCACAGGGATGTTGTAAGGATGCCAGGGGAAGATCTGAACCAGAACAGCAAAACTGAGATAACCTACTGAAAAATCCAGTACTACTGAAAAATCACTGTGCTAACACCAAGATGACATGATACTGAGCTACATGTCTGTTCAAGGTGTGATGGAAGGAACATGAGGAATGAACTCAAAATGGCATTATGGTACCCACAGAGGACTGCAAATGAGCACCTTCAAAGTCAAGCCCAAAGGTTACCCAAGGCCATCAAGGTAACTCCAGAACAAGATTTGCCTTCCTGGGTAAGGACTGTCCAGTTTTTTTGGCATTATGGTACCCAGGATGCAATGTCTCAGTCTGAAGTAGAGATCTGAAATGTGGCATGCTTGCTCTTACTTGGTGCTCAGCACCAGAATGCATGGGGTGAGCAGGAAACATCCCACTGCGATGCCTTGCCTTTGTGAAAACTGCTGGCTCACAGACAAGGTACAGTAGATTTTGTGGAATGATTTGTTCAAATGAGAATTTCTCTGGTATAAACTCAGTTGAGTCTTGCTCCTAACCCTTACTTCTTCAGAGCCATCACAGCTCTGGCCTCTCTTAAACCTCTACTTCTAACATCTAAGTTCTGGTTAATATTTATAACCCTTAATAATCTTCAACTTTCCAGCATTGGAGAGTCCTTACTACTAGTTTTAAAGTCATGGTAAGCATTAAGAAACTAAATCACCTCGCTATTTGCGTCTTGAATGTATTTGTAGGGTTAGAAATTATGCTTAATCTTCTCTTTTCTGACCTTCTTTGCCTATATTTTCAATTTAGGAAGACATTTTGGATAAGAGTTATTTCTCTTTCAATGAGAGAAATGCACCGCGCAGATGTTCCTATGAAAGACAGGGCAAAGCAGCCACAGGTAGCAGACATACATAACTGATTAGAAATTATTTTTACATTTAACTTGGAAAGTAACACATACTTTGAAAAATAACCTAAAGTACAATTATACTCGAATGAATGAAAATAAAATTCAGTTCAGTTCAGGAATTTTTAAGCTTAGTACCTGTGGAAAAAAAGAAGTTCATATATTTAGGTTTCTCAACTAAAAATCGTGCTGATATTTTCAAAGCTACATGTACAACCTGGACAGTTATGGTAGGATTTATTGTACTCAATCTCAGATACCAGGATGATAAGCAAGATCTACATGTGGCCAAGCAATCTCAGTTCCCCTTAGAGACAATGAATGATTTTTTATGGAGTGAGATATTTTATGGAGTGAGATATTTTATGGAGTGAGTTATGTGACCTGAGTGAAAAGTCTGCTGTAGGAGGAAACAAATCAATCTTTCAAAATGCTCATTCATAACCTAACTTTCATTGACTAAAAAATTAATCTCTTCAATCCAGCTGCAACACAGGTAACTTAGTTGATACCTGCCTTGGACCACATGAAGCTTGTCCCTGTTTTCCACTGTTGTTAAAGGAAATTACTCAAAGTTCCAAGATTTAGGCACCAATTATTTTTTTTGTGAGAGTACTATTGCCTCATATTGCATATTTTAGCAAGAGTTGCTGTGATTTTCCCTTTGGGTAGTGATACAAACCTTACATTGTGAAGTGACTAATTTCCTAGATATTTTTTCATCCTCCTTTATCATATAACTAATATCTCAGGGTATCAATAACATTGTTATCTGAAAAGAAATTTTAAAAGTCTGTAGCCAGGCTTTTCATTTACTTAAATATGGAGTAAATATTCCTACAACAAAAAATTGTGGACTAAAATGGGACTTTTTTTTACTTCAGTGAGAAAAGAAATGTTTTCTCTTCTACCAAATCCCAAGGAGGCAAATATCATGTATTTGCTAATCTCTGCAGTGTATTGTCTTTAAATGAGAGGGGTAAATACCTCTGGATGTTCAAGTCACTTTATGAAATTAAACCTCATCATGTATAGGTATGGATCTTAGGGTTAGTTGAGAGACAACAATCTTTTAAAAAATTGTTAAATGAAGCAAAAGACAAATCACTCGACTAAAAATTCAGTTTCTTAAATTCCTACTTAAACACTTATAAATTCAAAGACTGTGATTTCCTAAATGCTCACCCTTGAAAAAAACCCAAAACACTAGTATTTCAAATGCCAGCAAATTCCCTTGAAACCTAACTTCTGACATTTGCCTTTGACTAAAGTCAAGACTTCTATAACGTTAAAAGTAGGAAATACAGTCCTTTCTACAGAGGATCCTGGGAGATCCAGCTTCAATGCTATAATTTTCTGTATCTAAAAGTTATTTTAGAATATGTTTTAGACCCTTTAAACTATAGTTTTGTTATACTTCAGAAATACATACAGGTAATACTGTGAAAAAATAATTTTAGATATAGGCAATTTCAGTTTCTTATTAAATTATACAATTCCTTAAGTTAATGAACAGGTGGTTCAGTCTACTAAAATGCATGTTGAGAATGGAACTTACACTTCTTTGCTTGTGTCTTATGAGCTTTATTTCACACTACAATACTATATATTTTAACTTACAAGACACTGAAAAGAGCTGCAATGTTAAAAAATGGAGAAAGATAAAATTAGAGACATTTGGATCTGGTCCAGGAGAGGTAAAAAAATAAAGCTACTCCTCCTCTCCTCTTCCCCTTCCAAAATGAATCCTGAACGTGAATGCACTGTCATGCTGTAAGACAGATATTGTGGTAACAGAATAACAGATAACAAGCAGGCATCTTTATGTCTCAGTGCTCTTAATGTGTATCACAACCTAACAAAGACACACACGGAGTCATATTCTTGCTCACTTAAAAGATCTAATTCCTCCTATGACTTGCATGGTTGAGTCACTGTCCCCTTGCACTACCTGACATCAGCATCCTGCCACCTCTCCACCTGACAGTCTTATGCTTTGATCTGCTCTTTGCACTACACTGCTGTATTTCTCTGTTGACTTTTTCAGCTATTCTTTGTCACACTTTCGGACACCAACAGGAGCCTCAAATATGGAGACTCAAACACTGACAGCTCTTTTGCTGTCAAACACTGGTTTGTCATGCAGGCAGGTGTGATGCTACTGCAGGGTTTTGCCTGCTGCTGAAACACCAAGGACTGGCCCGGAGCTTGCTCAGCCCTGAGCTGAGGGTGGCTTGCAGGGGGGTGAATGAGGTCTGTGGCAGCCCTCTTTAGCCACATCCCACTGGCAACATGGCAGAAAAAGGCTTTGCCACAACATGGGTGTGTGTTGCTGTTTGCAGTATGTCCAGAAGAGGTGCGTTCATAGTGGTATTACTGAAAAAGGACCATGAATCTCTTCCATGCCCCTGGCCAGTGCAGGTCACAGACTGGATTACACGTACATTGCACAGTCAAAGGAAAATTTTGTCTCGGTGCTTGAAACCTTTTTTATCTCACCCACACTACAATAACTTGTTCCTCTCCAAGGGTAGTGCAGGGGCTGGACAGGCTTCCTGCATTGTGCTCCCAATGTCTCCTGGCTCGGGAAATGACAACATCTTGAACTAATTTTTTTAAATGGGGATTCATTTTAAGCAACATATTTTCCAAACTACTTTTTTTAATGTGAGTCTAATTCATTTTTTTCCTTTTTTTTTTTCTTCTTTTTTTATTTTTTTTTTTTTTAACCTCTTGGCAGAGGAGAAATTCTGTGCAGGGCCTTGAATGAGGGACACTCGGGGCAGCCAAACCTTTGGAAGGCGAGAGCATCACTGAGGGCTGAAGGTAGACTCCTTCCTTGGCAGAGTCCTCTGCCACAGACAGGGTCAGTAACCACAGCCCAATCTTCTGTTCTTTCTGCAGTAGACAGTTGTCCTTTTACACACAGTCAGGTATGCTGCTTCTGGGACAAATTTGGGGGTTTTCATCACCTGCAGTGAGGGTGTGGGAGAGAAGCTGCATACAAATAAAGGACCATCATGTGTTGGGTTGGAGGAGAAAGGTCTCCCGTTAGCTGGGCTGCGGATGCAGAGAGAGGTTTCCTCTTCAGTTTCTCCTCCTGGATGTTACGAGAGGTGAAATGGGCAGCCAAGGCTTCCTCTCCCCTCACTGGCTTCCCACCTTCATGCAGCCACTCATGGGGCTTCCTTGGCACATCATGAGTTTGCATGTCAGGGAGGGGGACTTGGCCAGCCCCAGCTGCCTCAGGCTTGTTGGCTCACCTTGCATGGAAAATATCATCCACTGAGGTTGTTTTGTCAGCCCAAAGCATTCAAATGTCAAGAAAAATGCTCCCAGATATAATAAAAGTGGCCTAAACCTCCTAAAATTAAAGTGTGTGAGCTTGCACAGTGGATGTGCAATTGTTTTTTGCAACTCATGGTCAGACACTCCTGCATGCCAATAGGGGTGAAGTTTCCCAAAGGGAGTTTACTTTCCTTAGGCTTGCTTGGTGCAATGGGGTGGTGAAGCTCCTGCAATATGGTCCCTACTGGCAGGAGGAGACAAGGCCCCACACTGTGAGCAGGACTATCATCTATCACAGTGCTCGGGAGGGTGAACCCTGGTTCCTCACATACATTCAAGCTTTTCTCACTTAGTGAAATTTTCCACCTCCTTCATAGACAGGCTTCTCCAGCTCTAGGCTGGTTGCCATGAGGTTGGATGGGAACACTTCACAGCAGCAAGATGTTTTATTGCTGACTTTTGTATCTTGCCCAGACAGCATTCCTCTGTCCATGTGCCCAGTGTCGATGATTGTAGATTTTTCTTTCGTTCATATAGGCTTTTATCTTCCTGGAAAGCCAGCTCCAAAGGCTATGACTGACAGGTAGCTGATATTGAAGTAAGGAAGCACTGTTGAGGACCAGTCTCTGCACAGTAAGATCTGGATCCTGACTTGCAGCAGAAGGGCATTTGCCACATGGCTCCCTTGAGCAGCATGAGCAGCTGGGAGTAGGTCCCAACACCCAGCCTAACCTCTGTGTGCAGACAAACTGGCTTCCTGAATCGAGGAGGAGCCTTTTATCTAGATTTGGTATTTTACCCGAGGACAGGAAATTCAAAAGAGGTGTTTGCCCAGAGAGCATCTTGGTTATGGCCAGATTTCCAGTTCCAGTAAAGTTACAGCCCCAATTTTCTACATTAGTCTTGTGTCTGTTCCACACCTTAACCCCTTATATTAGGCAAAACTGGGCTGTAGCTAGTTTTAGCACCTCCACCTCTCCAGCAGCTAAGACAGAAAAGAACTGTTTGAAACAACATAATTATAATCTCACCCTGTAAGTTCCATATTTTTCATTACATTTTTCATTCACAGATAGTTTTTGTCCAGGTCTGCCCTTAAGCACTAGTCTGTAAAGCTGTGGGCTTTTTATGGAGTGGGTAAGCTTGGGGTCTGAGGAAGGGAAGTTTACCATAAACACCCATTGCATTGCAGCTGAGGTACTAGGCTCAGGCTTCCTGCAGTAAAATGTTGACTATGGTGGCAAAACAAAAGACCTCAGAATAAGCTAGGACTCACATTTAATATTTAGAGATTATGCATACAAATCAGGTGATACTATATTAAAGTCTTGCTCAGAGTAAGCATGTGTGCTGGACACCATAGAATCATAGAAACTTTTTGGTTAGAAAAGGCCTTTGGTTAGAAAAGACCTTTAAGTTCATCAAGGCCAACTGCTAACCTAGCACTGCCAAGTCCACCACTAAACTCAGGTGCCCCTGAGCACCACATCTACATGTCTTTTAAAGGATTGCACCCAGCCCTTGGGTTAAACTTAAGAACAAAGTGGGGGAAAGGAGCCAAATCAGCAGTTTTACATTAAGAAAGAGGGGAGAAGTTTATCATGTGAGGCAAGTGGCAATTAGCTCAGCACTGGGCAGCAGGGAGGGCTCAGGCTTGCACTGTGCAAGTGCTTGTAATGAAAGAAGCACGACCAGACGGTGTGTTTCGGTGCTTAGCTAATCGTTTCTCAGCAGATGTTTTCATCAATTATTCAACCACATCAGAGCATTCATCACCAGGACTGCCACTGCACTTCATATGAATCCCCAGAAATCTGTTGGGAAACACTCTCATTGTTACAGGTCTGTGCATCATTACTTGGAGCTCGAGCAGACAGGAGTGCAGTTTTTTACATTTTTGCCATTATAGGATGCAGATGTCCAGCACTTCACAACATTATTTCTTTTTTTCTTTTTTTTCTTTTTTTTCTTTTTTTTTTCTGAAATGCTTGGGATCTGGTAGCCTCTAGGCCTGCAAAAAACATTTAAAAATATAATGTATTTTTAAACACTCTGGGACTGTTGTGATTAGCGGGTGTAACAGTTTTGACAGGAGACAATGCAAATTCTTCACTTCACCAAGTTCGGCCTCTGCCACCTAAAGCACACACAACCCTGCTACATGCTTGTAAAATGCTGTGTAAATGCAAAGGCTGAACAGGAGGCAAGGGTTGCAGTGCCTGAGCTGTGGATGGGGATGATGCCTCCTGATAATGACAGATCCCATTTCTGACTCTCCTCTCCACTCCCAGCAGTGACAGAACCACTCTGACCTCTCCAGAGCTTCTGTCCTGCTTCCTTTTATGCTTTGAGATTCTGCCTGTGCAAAATTGATTTGCATTGATGCAAAAAGAAAATACTTGCTAAACTCTCTGATTGCTATATGATATCAGTACCTGTGACCATCAAAAGAATCTTTTTGTTTCAGGTAGCCTTTTGACTTCAAAGCACATTGTAGGTGGCTTGAATGAGATGGAGCTAAGAATCTCATGCTCCATGGTAAGATGTAAGACTATATTTTGTGTGCTTGGAGATGCTGAGATCAGGCTTAGCAGTGTGATTATGCCGAGCAAAGACATAAAACTCACTTAGATGGACACGTAGAGCTAAGTAAGAGAAGAGTAAGAACTTCTCTAGCAAGAGAAGCTAAATCCTGGGTACACAGCAGACATCTCTGCAAGTGTGTTAATCAGGGAGGTAAGGGGGTTGCAGCAGCCTTGGGGCAGATCATATGAAGGACTTTGCTTTTGGGGAGGATGACCCAATGCCCATGTAAGATCTACATCCTGAAATGGTGGACAATGCATCCAGTAACCCAGGTGACTGTCAGTGCTTGTCTGCAGGCTGTGTGGACTATTTGCCACAGCACTGAAATGAGATAGCACAGGTCACTGCTGCACCTCAGACCCAATGCTCAGAAGCTTGTATCCACTCCTTAGTTTCCTGTTTCTTTGCATATCCTGCATGGGAGCAGAAGGAGATTAAAAAGACATAATCACTTACATATTGTTTATTTTCCAAAGTCCAAAGTGAATTCACTGGAAGGATTCCATTTAGCTTCAACTGGCTTTGGATCAGTCTCTCAAGGAAAAGATGCGAACTTTGGTTTGCAATCTACTGCAATCACTTGAATTAGTTTGGGAAACTAACTTGTAATTTAGCACTTAAAACATTTTAACCACTGTTGCTGAGGAATTTTAAACCTAGGCAGTATAAAACATCATTACTCATGGACTCCTTCATAAAGTCAGGTTTTTGATTTGCATTTAAATTGTCCTTTTACCAAGCACAACCTTCCTTTCAAGGTGAGACTTCAGATTCAGAAAACTGATAATTCGTGTTTGTATATCTACAGAGGACTAGAAATACTCCATTGATGTTCATAAAGACTTATGTTAACATGATATTTAAAGACTGTGGTAGTTTTGTTTATACAACAGTTTAGGAAGGAATTTACCTGTCTTCTTTTCAGAGTATTCAGCTTTGAGAAGCTCATCAATAGACTTATGAACAGCTTTATTTCCTGCTGTCTCACTACAATTACTTTTTTCTCAGGGAGAGAACATGCAAAGGCAGTAAAGGCAGAGATACTTCTGGAAAAAGTTTGCAGAGAAAAAATATTGTAGAACATTTTTGAGGATTTTAGAAAATTACACTCATTTGAACTTATTATAATATCATTGTTACAGACACAGTGAATGTTTTCTATCAAAAACTTCCGTTTAAATGAAAATGAAACCCACAATACCATAAACAATTGGAAGAGGAGTCAGCCTCTAGAATCTGTATTGCCCAGACAGCAAAGCTTTCAGCTGCTTAACACTGACTACTGTCCAATTTACTGCTGACTGAAGGATTTGAAATAAATCCTTTCAGAAGAGAACTGATTTCTCACTGTATGTTACAGAAAGTGCATCCATAAGACAACTTTACAGAGTATTTTCTATAACCTGAGAATCTGAACAAGATTTTTGTTCTAAACCTTTCTTCTGGAGGCATTTCTTTTCTTCCCCCTTATCCATCTGGAGGGTGTGAGAATGTTTTATTTGGTCTTTACACCTCTACCTTATCTGGATAACTTACATGAGAGTCTTTGACCTATGGGATAACTGAGGCTGGAAGTGACTGCTGGTGGACCTCAAGTCCAACCCTGCTCAACACAGGGCTATCTCCAAAGAGAAGTCAGGCTGCTCAGGACCATGCCCAGCTGGCTCTTGAGCTTCTCCAAAGAATGCATATCCTAGGATGGAGCTTTTCTTCTCCCAGGGCTGCACTCACTCTACCAGTGGATTTTTTTTTCCCCTTCTGTCCAACCATTATTTCCATTCCAGCAAATCTCAGCCATTGCCTCCTGGCCTTTCCCTGGGCTCCTCGGAGAGCAAGCTCCATCCACTCTCTAACCAGATCTCTGAAGATGAAGGGCAGCAACTATCCTCCCCCTTTGCCTGCTCTATGTGCCCAGCTCAGATGTGATATCACCACTTTGGTGGGACTGTGGCACCAGTTTCCCCTCCAGGTCCCCCTCCATCTCAGGCACTTCAAGGACCCCTTTGGTTCTGGTATGCACCAAAATCTGCCAGGGCTCAAGATCCTGGAAGCACCTTCTTCTTCCTGACTTCAAGAGTGTTTGGCTACTAAAATGTTGGTCTGTGCCACACTTGTTTTGTGATCTGCAGAGATTTACGAAGTCTGGGCTACCAAATCCTGCACCTCAGTCCACTTCACTGTTTCCCCTAAGTGTGTGTAAACAGCTAGTAGGAAGAACAGAGAAGATGGCAAATTAATTCCAGAAAATCTGAAGGGTTGAAGGCATTTTTTAGATATTCATCAGTGTTTTACAACATTTGCCATTTTCCCTTTTAAACCAAGCTTTCTAATTTTCAGGTGAATTTGGAAATAAAATGCTGATCTAATTTAAAATCAAATTACAGTATTTTGACACACAAAAGAATGAAGAGGCATCTGCAATAGATGAAGTTCCCAGACATGGCATGGTAAGCCACATATGTAGACAGAATTATTTTGTAAAATAAAGAGTAATTTATGGTCTCTTATTAGAGTATTTTTATTAATAATACTATCCTGGAAGAAACTTTCAATAACACCAGCTACCATTTTAGAAATATTGCTAAAAAGGCAGGTCTTCTAAATTCAAATGATGTTTTCAGAATATCACAAAACAATAACTTGGTCATAAGAGTTGATCATCTTCTGATAAGAGAGGAAAATAAATTCAGTTTAGTTGACTTGTTTTCACTGCCACTGAGAATAAGAAACATCCTCTAGAACTAAAATTCCAACTTTCTGTGGCAAATACTCCAATTTCTGATGCAGTGAGGCAGAAAAGTTTGTGGCTTAGACTGGAGGAAACAATTCACTTCTTTAATGACAATAGCAGTTGCAGAAAAAATAATACCGAGGTTGATACACAGGCATAAAATCATAGAATCTTTTCGGCTGGGCATGAATCGCTGTACTTCTCAGTATCTCTATAGATTTTCAGTCAACTGAGAGCATTGTCTAAATCAAAGCTGTAAAAGCTGCTATTAGCTTATTATTCAAACATTCAAAATTGATAGATAAATGTTAAAAAAAATAAATAATAAGGTATAAATCCTAGGAGTACAGAGAACAGAGACTTGGAAAAGTCAGGCAAATTTTAGTTTTAAACCTAAGCGGTTTGTCCAAACATAACATCAGTGGCTGATGTAAATTCACATTCTGAATTCATAACCGATAATTTAATATGGAAGTATTTTGCTCTAGCTGAAGTGGTGCATTCACCCACCTCTGAACTAAGTAAAGCACCTGGGTATATAATTAGGGAGACCAAGCATTCTCCTCAAATTTATTTTTCACTTCCTCCAATGACCTAAGAAGTTTCCAGATGCAAATTGCCATATTGTACAATACAAGGAAATAAACTCTAGCCCTATTCTTCCAGGCCAGGGTAGCTCAGCCATCCCTAGGCAGGCAAGAAACCAAGAGCTACTTAGCAAGCACCTTAAGACTTGCGTTTCAGTTTCCTCTGAATCCTTGTCCTTCCATTTAAAATAAATAGTGATATTTTCTGAAGAGCACTTAAACCCTTCAGTACAACGGCAGAATTTATGAAGCTTTATGCTATGGCTGCAGATAGCTATTCACAGATTTGCAATAAAACCTTTGGGTATTTAACATCCTTTTAAAAGTCCTAGATGGAGAAAGTCCATACTGGATGGGAAGAATGGTACTGGTCCTTGCAGAAAGTGCAGCTATTTCATTAACACATCGTTTTGAAAGAAAAGGGAGCTGCTGAGCATCCCTGATGATGTGCACTTCCTAATGACCCTGTGAAGGATTGTTTTTTCCTCTCCTCTGCTCGCCTGTACATTGGCCACAAAGGGCTGGCAGTGACGTGTGTGCCCTCAGCCCTCTGGAAATGCCTTCAAGGACAGTACCTATCAACAGAATTACAAGGAGATTTACTGACTGATAAACTATAAGTCCTTTTGCTGGCCTACTCTGGAGGTAAAAATAGTTGCAGGTCAGCTGACAGCAAAAGTTAGGTGTAGCTGAGTATCCTTTCGTAAAATCAGTTTCTTTCTTCTGCACTGAATATAGAGCAGTTACCGTAACACTATTTTTGCCCCAGAAGTAACCCTAGACAGATATTAGACTGCATTTGAAGGAATAATTGGATGAGAACTATAAAAAAACAATTATTTACCAAAAGGCCTCCAACCCAAACCACGACAGAGACAAAGCCACTGCATTTCACAAGACCAGTCTGGAGGGAAATAGTTCTGCGTCATTTAAAAGGCCATTTATTTTGGAAATACAGGCCCCTCTAATGGAATAAATGTTTCACCTCCAGCTCACTTATATCATTTTTGACATATTAAATTTTTGCCTTCCTCATGAAGACTTATGAACATTCTTCAGAGTTATGAGAGAGAAAATCCAGCAGGACCATCCGAGTGGATGGCTAATGATAGGGTATCTTTGTTTGTACTGAAAAGACTTTGTTTAGAAAGTTAAAGAATAAAAACTCCAAATATTGACCTTGCCATCAGATTCCAAAAGTATTTTTCTTGGCAGAAGTATTTTTAAATTCCTCACAAAGAGCCCTTTGATAATATTTTAACTTCATTTTTACATACTTTTTGAAAATAAACCAGTTTGCTGAATCTTTTTTCCTGCAAATTTAATAATCATATGAGGTCTTTTTATTTTAGCATGGAGACATCCAAAACTTCCTGCAAATAAATTATTACATAGTGCCATCTTAAAGAACAGTAATTACAGCACTGGTAAGGTCACCTTAAAGGTCAAAAGTCTTTATCCCAAGGTGTGCTCCAATCTATTCCTCTTGAAGCTCTAGAGGAGTAGAGAGATGGGTGGCCAGGCTTGAAGATGTCTGAAAATTCCAGACCACGGTACAGTAACTGTTTTTCTGAATTTGACCTCAGTTTTTCTTGTAAGACCATGCTTTGGTAAAGATATAACCTTTTACAGTTAGAATTCTGGGGGCTTGTAAACAGAGTTTTAGCTAAGAGCATTACACCTACAAGTGATGAGCAGACAAGATGAGATTCATTCCCATACATAGTTTTTAAATAATAATATATTTGTCATTTAAAAAATTTTTTGTTTGAGTTGTTGCATGAAGAGAGCCTGACTGTTTGAACCAGTGTACTGTCAGGGGTTGGAAGGGACCTCGAAAGATCATGTAGTCCAACCCCCCTGCCAGAGCAGGACAACCCAGAGCAGGTCACACAGGAACACATCCAGGCGGGGTTTGAATGTCTCCAGAGAAGGAGACTCCACAACCTCTCTGGGCAGCCTGGCCCCCAGTGAAAAATTTCTTCCTTATGTTCAAGACAGGGTGGAAGTTCAAGGGAAGTGTAAGCTTGGCAGGATGTACTCAATGTCAGACTTTGAGATTCCAAACTTTTAAGCCAATAAAAAGCAACAAACACAAATATAAATCTTTTACATAAGCATTTTAAAAACACGCTTTTTTTCTGCTGATTTGTTTTTAAATAAATAATCCATTCTAGAAACTCTGGTTTTGTCCAGTCAATAATAAATCAAAGAAATGGCAGCTAAACATTAGTTCATAGCCTGAAGTTAGATGCAGCAGAATTACTCTGTACCTTCAGGAAAGCTGGAAAGTCAAATGACAGTGGATTTTTTCCCTGCCTCAAAAACAAAAGTGTATCATCTATGAGCGAACAGGAATCCAACTCTGACCATGACTGTAAACCACAAGGCACAGGAAGGGACAGAGACCAAGATAAATAATTACAACCCCATTAAAGGCTTTATGAACAAAACCCAATAGGACAGAACTATACTCAGCATTCAACAGATGAGTCTTTTGGTTCCTGGCACATTGATGTGATATACCCTGGAAAAACACAGCCTTCGGTACCAAGCTGTGACCTGAATCCTGTGCTCCCATCCACTTTGAGAAAAGCATCAGGTATAAGTGAAGTCAATCGCAGTAAACCAATGCAAAGCTAACAGGTAAGAAACAAAAACATTCCTGCACACCAGAAACCTGTGATCACCAACAGCAATGATGGCTTTATACGATTGACGTGGATGTTTACTAACCCCTTAATCATTGCTTTACCAGGTGATATCACTGTGGATGTTGCTTACTCAGATTGACTGACATGGAAAACTACTTATCACCTTCTGCAAAGTAAAAAATTTAGCAGGTAATCTCCCCTATGAAGAGCTTTGCAGGGTTGTTTAAACATCTGCCAAACACTTCTCAAACACCTTACTCTGTATTCCCAAAGCTGGTCTTAGCTTACGTGTCATTTTGTTATAATCAATATGTGCAGAGCAAGCACTAAGACACAGGGATTTATTTGAAAACCTGTTGTTTTTCTTATCTGGGCTACCCATTAACACTGTCCAGCAGTTCACATTACAATGAATACTTTGAAGTGAAATCTGGAAGATGCATCCACACTTGCTTTCACATAAAAAAATCTATCTTCTATTCCAGGCCTGTTACTCGCTTGCTTTGGCTATTGGCAAATAGCTTAAACTGATCTTTCTTTCCCATTTATTGAATTATTTGTTAATATTGTTCACTAATGTTTATCTTTTAATAAGGAGCCCATGTGCTGTGTGTATAAAATATTTTTTATGGGAGGTGGTGGCTGATGCTTAAAATCTGAAGAAAAATGAATTCTTCTGCTTTGCAGTACAGCCAGCAGTACATCCTATTGCAGAATAGAGAAGACTGTTTAGTAAGAAGTTCATTAACAACACTGCCACATCCCCTCAAAACAAAAACCCAACAATCAAATAGGTTTAGGTATAGAATGAAAAGAAATCACGAGAACTACTGTAAAATATTCTAATTCTGGATAAATGTAGCAAGTATTAACACCATTAAATGTGTTTCCAAGTATTCCCATTACCATTTGCTCACCACATTTTTTGGAAAATGGCCCCAGAAGATAGAAGCCTGTTCTTTAGCCAAAAAATTAAATGTTGCAACAGTTGTCTATGGAATTGTAGGCCAAGTTAAGATAAAAAGCTGAAGCATCTCAGAGGCTGAGCAATCTTGGAACCAAACAAGTCAGACATATTGTAAGATGTGAAAAACATGGCATCATATATGGAAGAGGTCCCTTATTTTGTACTTAGTCAAATCCCAAAATTACATCATCTTTTTAGAAGCAGAATTGTTTTCTAAACCTAAGCACTGAACACATGAAATTCAAGGTGAGTAAGGGATCCTCAAGTGTGACATGCAAATCCTTCCCATAGCTTGGCTGCTGTTCATGACAGCCATCCTTTTTTAGGCTACGTTGAGCAGTCCAGATGTTCATCTTCAACATCGTGTCACAAAGTCCCTATGGGAACATCTTTTATCTTGGCTATGGATAAACAGTGTTGAGGTCCTGGACATAAAGGGTAAAGTAAAGACTATTACAGCTGTATTGCAGAGAACCTAGATCCGTGCTCTTAGTGGAGGTTGGTGGTATTTGATAGTGGGTAGGAAAAACTGACACAGGCAATGCTGGAAGCCAATTTCCAGCCTTGGGTAAAGATCCTACTGCAACAGACTCAAAACAGGACAGGCAAAGCCCATCCCAAGGAGCCTCCGCTGACTCATAGGTGTTAGTGGTGTCAAACTTAACTGGGATCAAGGAACAGTTGCAGACATGTGGTGAATCATTCTTCCACTTTTATTCTAGACGAAAACTCCTCACTCCACCAGCCATATTATTAAAGCATAAAACATTTCAAAAACTGCTTCAAACCAAATTCAAGACAACAAAATGTTTCCTTTCTTGACCCTTCTCTTCCCAGTTACTCAGAGGAACTTGTCTCTTTCTATTGTTCTGTCTCGCTCTGTCTCTTTCTATTCATTTCCTTTGAGTCCTTACATGTAAGGACTTCAGATACCTATCAAGAAATGTAGCATATCTAAGTGAGGCATCAAAAATGTTCCTCAGAGATCTATTTATTTCTTTTAAACAAGTACATTTGCATTGGTTGGAAGAGGAGAAGTTATTTTAACTGAGATTGCAACAAAGGATTTGTTATTTGTTAATGTTACTGCTATCCAAATAATTAGTAGCAGGTTATCTGCAGATGGGTTTATGTGTTAATATAAAAGAATGTTTTTGTAATCCTTCCATTATCTAGAATGTGGTTATTACAAAGTCTGAATATTTTACCAAAATAAATAAGAACAATTATTTAGGCAACTAATTTCCTATTGAGCTCAGCATGGTTTGGAAACTAAGTACAATTTGAGACCTCAGAGACCTGACTGACTCAGGCTCCTCTTGGCTTTCCAAGTCTACCATGACAAATTAAGTGAGTGATCTCTGGTTTAGCATCCTATTTGTAAAAAAGACAATATTCTTTGCAAATATTTTTTTTTATCTTCAAGATAAAATAAATTTTAAAATTATGTCTTTCATACATGGATAGGTCTGCAGAGTAACTGCATTGCAGCAGGTTCAAAAAGCTACATGAAATAGAAGTGTGCCAGATATACCTGGAAGACTACACACTTCGTTCATCATGTTTCCAGTTTCTGTTGGTCTGACACTTGGTCTAATCACTGTCAAACTTCAAGCTGATGAAATAATTTTCATTATGTCTTGATGTTACTGGAATAAAATCAACAGCAATTGTCATGCAATACGTGAAAATGTTCTCAAGTTCCAAGCATTGAGTGAGGGCTGTCAAGGTGTTATTATTGTCAGCAGCAATGTAAGCTGGGGCAATTGGACAACCAGAATTATTCACATCACCTCGTGTTTCTGATCACAGAAACCTGTGAAATTAAAGTTTCTTTCCATTAGCAGTTGTAAGTTCATTAAACTCAGTTCTGGCACTACAGTGAACACCATTTTCTGCTTTCATAGTTCTAAAAGGAAGCAGAGGACACAGAAAAGATCACCACAGTAAGGTCCAGGAGATACAGTGCATTATGGAGCTGAAAGATCCACGTGTCAGTCTCACTCTGTTAATCATCAAACAGATGGAAAATTTCAACACTCAAATGCAGAAGGTGCTGATTATTACAAGACCTGTTATTCAGACAACAAGAACTTGCTTGATTTTGTTAGTGTAAGAAGTGAAGTTTTTCCATCATCTATGCACTTCTTTAACTTGAAAATGAAGCACTTCCTCTAAGAGACCTCTGAATTTCTTCCTACACAAGCTTACTAAACATCCAGATGTTACCACCTCTGTGGTAATAAATACCACCTCTGATATTTGACCTCCTCTCTCAACAGTTTCCCACTTGACATTTCCCTTCTTGTGTACCATCTGGTTGCAATGAAAGCATTGCAGTGGTTTGCATGCCTTCTCAGCCAAGAAATCTTGTGTAAAAACCTGCTTATGTAGCTCTATAAATCTGTTAGATCTTTAGTATCTTGACCACTTCAGCAATACCTTCCTCTATAGGATTTTGTTCACTGATTTTGCTGACACTGAAACTAGTACCAGGTAGGAAATCTCTTTCATCCATGTTGTAGCAGCCTGCTGTGATATAATGGACAAGGAAGACCCCAAAACGATATAATTCTGTGATCAAACACCGCCCCTCCATGTTGCTGTATCTTTGTGCAAATTTGATGACACTCAGACTGGGTTCTGTCTTTTCAGGACTTTTCATAGGTGTTATGAAGGTTAAACTTCAGAGCTACTCCTTGTAAAACCTTGATAAGTAAATGTTCATAGTAAATTTTAATCAAAGGCACAATTCCAGTCCTCAGTGAAACATCTCATGTGTATTAAATGATCAAAATAATATAAAAATAGCAGATATTTGCCACACCAGAGTACTTTTCACCAAAAGCTTTTAGATGTGTTACTCTTCACATCAAGTCCCCACAGTTTTATACCCTGCCTTTTATCCCAAGGCATTATCAAAAGCTGTTTTACTATAAGCACTGGCATTGTTGCGTGCTTGTGCACATTTGCTTTTTTGAGAGACAGTGTTTCGCTACGTGTCATGTATCACATATCACACAAACACGGCCCAGAAGATGTATTACTGGGGCTTGTTCATGAAAATGTCCCCCTCTCAGTCCTCTCACACCATGAGAGAAGCCTGTCTAACAAAACATTTGGGAACAGCAGCTCTCCACTACCGAAAGTGGTGCCAGGACCAGCTCTAGCTATGGGTACTTGCATCAGTTGAGCACAGGACTGGTTTTGACCATGTATTTTTGTTCCTATAACCTCCAAATTGATGCAGTTGTTATATGAGGCCTGAATGGTACCTGAAAGGAGCTCAGGAACACTGAACATATTCAATGTGGTGGTAATGCCTGATCACACCCTCTGAAGTTATCTAAGGGCTGGTTTTTGGATAGTTCAGAGCCCTTGTGGCATTATTATTTTGCATGTACTCTGAGGTGTAAACCAACCCAAAATAAACTAGACATCTCCTTTTTACTGCTTCTCTATCTTAAGGTCAAATGCTGCATTCTAAGATATATGGAATAAATGCTTTCCTGGTTATGTTGCAATGGTGAGAAGGGGAGACTAAACCAGACACTAACGCAGAAATTTTTATTGCTAGCATTGGATGGTAAGCATTAAACCTTTGCTTTCTGGCAATTGCTTTCAAGTGGTATTGCGCTGCCCCATCTCCCCACAGCACAACTGCCCAGCGTTTCCAGGCAGGCATGAAAAGAGTTGTGGAACTGTAGTTTCTTTGAAGTGGCATGGGCTCATTTTAAAAATAGCTTCAAGCCCTCATCCATATTTCACAGTGTTGTTTTACCAGGTCAGTGACTTCCAGCTCGTAGGGCTGGATGGTACCTTGCCAGGCTGTCTAACCCATCTCTGCTGCCCCACAGCTGGGTCAGCCCTATCTGCATCATTCCTGAGCAGCGTTTAACCAGTCTGCTCCTAGCAGCCTCCAAAACCGAAGACTTCACAGCCTCCTCTGGTCATTGATCCCATGCTTTGTTTCCCATGCTCCTAGCAGTGTCCTAGCTGATGTTTAGCACAGCCATTTGTCTTATCCTATGGGTATCAAAAAGTGGCTGTTCACCATTGCAATAGCATTTCATGATTTAGAAACCTGTGATGTCCCTGCTTAGCCATCCCTCCTTCAGGAGAAATACAAGTAAACTCAATCTTTCTTCAAAGACTGTTTTCTAGGCTTCTGCTCTCTATCATTACTCTTCTCTGGACTCTTTCCAAGTACTTATGTCCTTCTTAATGTACAGTCCTCCCACCTAGACACAGAGCTTCAGCTGCGGCTGTGCTGTAAGACAGTGTTTGGGTTTTTCCATCCATGTGTCTTATAGGTCATCCTCTTGTTTATGCAGCCCAGTTTTGGCTTTTCTTGTAGCTCTACAACCTTGCTGACTCACATGCACCTTGTAGTCCCTTTCATACTGATGTGCTGACTGGACAGTTGTTATTCCTCAGTATCTGTACAAACCACAGTTGTTTCTGTTGAAAATTGTTTTGTGTCATTTTGTTTCCATAATATATCTCCAATCTGGTTAGATTTCTTTGAGTTCTAACCTTGCCTTCTTTCCCTTGGTGTCATTTGCAAATTTAATACAATACTTTATCTTCAAGTCAGTCATGAAAATGTTGAGTATCTGAGTCTGATACTCCGATTAAGCCCCATTCACAGATGATAACAGTTTTCTAGAAGCTTTGCTCCCCTGCCCCGAGAATACTAATTTCATCTTGACCATGCTTCCCTAGCTTTTTTATGAGTGATTAAGATGTATAACACCTACTGCTTTTGCTTGCAGACAAAGTCTGTGACAGAAGGAAGTTAAATCAGCTTGACAGACAACTAAGAACAGGAAAAGGTAACGGCTGTAGTGAACACTAACATAGAATCAATCATAGAATCATAGAATCATAGAACCATAGAACATGTCAAGTTGGAAGGGACCCTTCAGGATCATCAAGTCCAACTCCTGTACCTTTGCAGGGAACCCCAGGAGTCACACCATGTGCCTGAGAGCATCGTCCAAACACTTCTTGAACTCAGTCAGGCAAGTTAGGGCTTCTGTAGAAGGACTATTTGGACTGGTATTTCATATTGGAAATGACTGAATTTCCCACAGTGTAACCTAACAGTAAGTAGCATATGACCAATTTTTAGCTCAGCAACTATAGGAGACCACCCTTGGTGGAAGGTCAGCCAGACATAGAGGAGTTTTTGTTGAACACTCGCACAGAAATATAGGGAGGCTATTGCAACACATCTTAAAGTGGGCCAGGGATAGCAGTGAGAGAGGGGAGGGTAAGTGCTCTGGCAGTCACATTTTTGACATCTGTGGATTTTATAAATGTGCTTGAGCCAAAACAAACCCACCTGATGTGTCTTAGATACTGATAGCTGTTGTGACACAAACAGGTCATGAAACCCCAAAGTCCAAGAATTGTTTACTGAATAATAGGTAAGGGCAACACATCTGGTTTTGAAAGGTTTCGTTGTTGGAATTTTTTGTAAAAAACAAATAATCCAGAAACATGATATTCATCTTCAAACATTTGGTTATAACTGATGCTTAATTGGACAAGGAAAATGCTCCCAGGGCTTCACTAACCACAAGTCAAATTAAAAAATAGAAAGGCTGCATTCCCCTTTTTTGATGGAGTACTCTGCATTTGAAGCTAAGTATTTCTTCACTTCCTCACATTACAGGAGTAATTTTATAACATTTTAGCACATCTCCAGAGTACAGAAAAATTAATTTGTTTTGCCCTGTTTGAATAAGCAGCTTTCTTAAACTCACTTTTCCTATGGATCAAGGGAGCACCAGGATTTCTTGGAGCACCAGTTAGGTCCTTCTATCACCACACTTTTCATTCACAAGTACAGGGTTGCTCTGTCTTAAAAATAATAATTTTATTTTGCCTTCTGCTGCTCCTATGAATAGGGTATTGCAAGATTTCCCCCCTGTAATAGTTAGACACCTTCTACTTTCCAGCTTGAATTTATTTATGCCTATTTTATAATCCTTTGCTGCATTTTATCACAGAGCACAAGCTCAGTTATGGAGGCCCATATTACTTGCTTCTGATGGTGCACATCTCTCTTCTCCTACTTCCAATTTGGCCCTACCAGGAATTGATATTCAGTGAAGTAAACCAATAGGGAAAGCCACAAGGGTTGTGCTGGGATCTTGCAAGTACGGATGTAAAATTAACTGAGCAATGTCTGAGTCAGTGAAGCAAAGTATTCAGCCTAGTACTGATTATCTTTCCCATCAGTGTCAGCCACTTAAGCTCTCTCCCAGAAATTGATCCAGCTTGGGTAAAATTTCTGGGAAGGGAAGGTTTCCTCCATTGCCTGTCCAAGTCCACAGTTATAAGAGTGGAAAACATAAGGACAAGCCACTTTTAATAGATGGATAATAGAAATTGTGTTTGTTTCTGGCTCTATGAAATCATAGAATCATAGAATGGTTTGGGTTGGAAGACCCCTTAAAGATCATCCAGTTCCAACCCCCCTGCCATGGGCAGAGACACCTCCCACCAGACCAGGTTGCTCCAAGCCCCATCCAACCTGGCCTTGGACACTGCCAGGGAGGGGGCAGCCACAACCTCTCTGTGCAACCTGTACCAGTGTCTCACCACCTGCACAATAAAGAATTTCTTCCTAATATCTAATCTAAATCTACCCTCTTTCAGTTTAAAACCATTCCCCCTCATCCTATCACTCCATGCCCTTGTAAAAAGTTCCTTTCCTGCCTGTCTTCACAGGAGAGGTGCTCCAGCTGTCTGATCATCTTCATAGCCCTCCTCTAAACGCCCTCAAACAGCTCCATGTCCTTCTAAGGCTGGGGACAAAATCTTTTCTTCTCCCACAGAGGGTTCACATGTGCTATGCTACTATCATGACTGTGATGTGTTAGCAGCCTCCTACACCTTTTCCGTCTTAAATACAACTCCTTAGGTCAACAGGGAAAATTCATAGGTCCTCACTAGCCCTCCACAGGCACTTTTCCCCAGGACAGTAAACAATAACTATTATATGAGACCAGAGGAAAGGTACGAGAAATCTGAACGTGGTCCAACATCGACCAAGAGTTCAGTTGTATGGCATTGTCTATCTTGACCTCTCAGGACAAACTAATCTGTCAGGGTCACCTGGTGTAGGACCTCAGAGTAGCCTCCTGGGGTGCAGGAACAAGTTACCAAGAAGTCATCACCTTGGAGGCTTTCAAGACCCAAGCTTTGTGCAACATGGTCTGAACTCAACTCTGACCCTTCTTGGACCAGAGTTCTTCTGAGGTCCCTTCCTGCTTGAGGAACTCAGTGAGTCCATGCATACAGAAGACACAGATGGGTGATCTAATCCATGACGAGCTCACTGGCTAACATCCTGCACACATATAAATTGCCAAGTGTCAGCCACTAACAAGCCCTGCAACTGAGATCTGGAGATAAAGGAAGTTAAATAATCCAAGACTGAAATACAAAAAGTAAGATGAAACCACCATGGTTGCTTCAAAGTAGGTACCAGACATTGGAAAACTTAATCATGCTGAAGAGCTGTGTGAAATAAGTTGGCGTCTGCCTTCAGTTACAGAAAATGTGCCTTTAGAGCCTCCCACTGAGATTCTGGCAGCCATCATTCCTGGACATCATCGATTAGAAAATGATTGATTCCTCTTCGACACAGTATCAGATCATCTTTGGAATTTAAGTTTCCTTATGTTTGGCATGTACTTTGGATTATGAAGAAATGGAAACATCAGAATGCAAGTGTTCAGTGCTCTATTTTATGACTACACTGCCCAAGTGACAGATCTGTGCAAGATTAGAGACCTGTTAATGCTGACTATTTTTAAGGCCAGAAAAGAATTTTTTTTTACCCACAGTACTATTGTTCTCTGCCAAATTACTCAACAGAATTTTTCTAAATTCAAGGACTTATCCAAAAGATCTTTGTACTCATAAAGTTGCAAGCAGAAAAGTCGAAAAATTACAGAATATCACAGAGAAACAAGTAAAATCAGTGTTGCCATTGCTGACCTCACATGCTACGTGGTCAGTTCTGAAGTTGATAATTTATTTAACAGTTTTGACACAGCAGCATTTAAAATAAATTACTCCAGAACTATTCCTTTGTTGTATTCAGTCTTGCAATCAGAAAGCTAAGCCTAACAGGGTGAGTGTATAGCGGCCCTTGCTTAAACACACAGCATACTAGTGAAAGACAATGCACATCTAAAACACAGGCATTTGCAAGACTCCTTCAGTTTGTTCCAGAGCACTCATGCTAATGTCTCTTCCAAACAGAACAGGTCATTTCTTGTTCTGTATCGGTTTCTTACAATTCACCTCGGTAAATTCATGAGGCATAAATATTTAATGAGGCTAGACTATTGCTTTCAAACAAAATGCAAATAAAAAATAAGAAACATCCAGAAAATGTGTTTCCTTCTCAAATTAGGCATCACAGCATTGCATGTCTTTGCTGTCTCCAGAAATGGCTGTAGACTATAATATCATGGAGCTTTCAAGCCTCTCACATTCCTGTGAATGCATAAAGATTGCATATTCATTTTTAACTGTGATAAATTACTTAATTTGTTGTATAAGGAGTATTGAAATATTTGGTTCTGAGTTCTTGTTTGGAGGGAAATGATCTTTCAATTTTCATTCTCTCTCAGTCTCCATTTGATATATCTCAGTTCTTGCTTTTTCTCTTCCAGACATCATTCGCATCCCTCCATCCTAGTTCAATCCTAGCTCAGAAAACAACTGTTTTCGGCTCAGTTGCTCCAAGTTGCTATGCCAGAGTGTCATACATCATTTAGGGGATGTGGAGTCTCTTTTAAGGCTCATCTGGGAGCACTGAAGGGCATCTTCTGTTTTGAGCTATTGGCCAAGGAGACCCCTTATTGGCAGCCCTTTTCTGGATATCTGGTTTAGGCATGCTTCTCAAAGCACCCTGAGGCTGTAGCTAGGTCAGATTCAACCTTCACACATCAGCTGCTCTACATCGAGCTGGTGGAGAAAGGACTGAGCATGAAGCCCATCAGCAGGCCAAGGGTACAAACAGTGGCATTGTAGGTTTTTTGCAAACCTTGCTGAAGCTTTTTTAAATCTTTGATCCTGGGAAAACTTGAACACCTTGGAAAGGTGTTCTCCTGTGTAAAGCAATGATTTTGCGATAGTTTCCTTCACCAGCCCTCAGTTCTTAAACACACCTCAGTGTCAGTCTGTTGCAGATCAGGCTTCCTCAACTACTCCTCCACAGAAAACCTGTCAGAAGTCTGTTTCCCTATTTCCCTTACTGAGATCAAACACTATATTGTGCCAGTCTCCACTTCTCCAAGTAGTTAACTCCACCAGTCACTGCTGGATTTTACCCCAGGACTTTTACAGTCTAAGTCCCAGGCCCTCTTCCTGGGCCAGCACTTGGAGACCCTTCAAAATATCTTGTATTCCTGCATTGTTTCCCACAAACCACACCCTGGCTTCATCAGATGCTGGAGGCCACAAAGATGTCTTGCAGTAAGCTTCTGACACATCAGCCTCACAGAGTCACCATTGCTGCCCACAGCAAAAAGACTATGAAGCTACTCGAGCACGGAGGGGAAGTCCTGGGATGTCTCAGCTTTGCCACTGCTGTGTTTAGCTCAGTTGACTTCTCTGATATATATGTGCTATGGGGGCTGAGCAAACTTCTGGTGTTAATAGCAACATACCTTTCCAGAGTTATTTAGGAAGGCATCTATTGACCCAGGTTGTCTCTTCTGTGGGTACACTGGCCAGGTCAGATCATCAGCAAGCCAACGGTAATGGGCTCTTCGCCCAATTGCCTTTGTCACATGGCCACTGCCATTGTGTTCTGTGTTTTCACTACAGCTGAGTTAATATTTTGAAAACCCTACTTTTCATTCTTTGAGTACTAATTACACAATCAAATTGGTCTCTGTACCACTTCTTTATCTATAAAATTGTCTACCAATTTTAGAAGTGCAATTGGAGATGGAACACATTTTCCCACCAGGGAAAATCACATTAGGGTTTACTTAAATACCCAAAGCAGTTCAGAGAACTTCAGTTATAAGGCAGAAAAATTCATCTACAATTTGGCAGGACATGAATCTCCAGAAAGGTATTTTAAGGGGTTTAAAGGGAGGTGATAGTGTTGTATAGTTTTTTTGTTGGCAGCTGGAGGATGAAGAAAACTTTTAGTCATAAATAACTTCCAAGCTTCATGTTCTAGCAGAAATATTGCCACTTTCTCAAGTAAAACCAGATTCAACATAAAAATCCTATCTTATCACTCATTCAGCCAGTCTGATTTATAGGGACTGCTATGCTTGGTGTTAGTCATTCTAATTGCATCCTTGTACTTTTTCATGTGTTGCTAATGGTATCTCACTTTGTGGCAATAAAATCTCCAGGTTTAACACTTTTATTAGGCTTTCCCTCATTTGTTGGGTAAATGCTGATTATAATTAGCTATTCAAAGTCACATTCTCTATCAAGGAAGGCTACTTAATAGAAGCGTGTTTAAACAAATCAGCTATCAACTATGACAGTACAGCATATTATGTTTACTTTCTATGCATCCACAAATCAGTTAGATGAGAAATACACAAAACAGAAACAGAATTAATACCACTTTGTCATCATCCTTTTTTTCTTGGGTAAAAACTTCCAGGGATAATACAGTGTCTTGGAAGGGCTAAGTGGGTTGATCCTGCCTCAGTAGGAGATTTTACATACAGTACTGGTTGCCAGACAGTATAAATTGCCAGACTGCAATTGATTTATGGAAATTTTAATTTTTGCCACCTCTTCTTCCAAGAAGGTGGAATATCCCTCTGTACACACGGAGGTTTTCAACCCAGCTGTATTCCCAGTAGTCTCACCCTCATTCCTGTCATGTGCTGCTGAAGAAATGATCATGTGTTTAGTTTGTCTGGGAAGGCAGAGACTATTAAGCACAGGGCCTGGAAAAGATGGGATGTTTTGGAATTTCAAGAAAAGGATGGTGGTTTGATTTGAATAGTTTTGCTGCTGACTGATGGCACGAAATTCGGACAGCATCTGTTTTATTGCATCACCATTACTGGACATCACGTGATGTGATAAGACTGACCCACCCTGGAATGACTAATCTAGTGGGATGCTTGAAAAGGTTTTTTTCTTTTTTACAACCCTCAATTAGAGAAACCACATTTTCCAGGGAAAAAACAGTAACTTTTAAGCTTATGTGGATGTCCATGTGTTTTGTGTTTTTTGCTTTTAGGTTTTTTTTGGTTTTAACAAAGAAGGCTCTCCTGCCCACTAAAGAATTGGGTCAGAGACAGTTTTTGTTTTTAAACCTGTAGTGAATCAACATGAATCATCTAATTTTAACCAGCATCTTTATAGTTTGAAGCAAAAAGTAAGACTTATTCCCTAGGCAAGGCAAAAATGGATTTCCTGGCTCATGCAGTTTGTCACCCCATTTGTTGTGAAGTATACAACCGCTTTAGTTTCCCCACTTTCAGCTATGCCTATTGGAATCGCAGCTACACCATCTCCCAAGAATATGCTTGGTGCATCATCTAACCTTTAAATATTAAAAATGGAGAGTGGCTTTGCAAACTTATGCCAAAATGGAAAGGTGTAAGGAAACCGCAGTCTGGAACACAAGAATTTGACGTTCCTCGTGCTGAGGCCCCTCTGTATCTTTCAGCACTGAGGCCATGGGTGGTTTCTAGAAATAATATTGTGTTTGTAGCTGTGCACTGCTAGAAAATGGTTTTCAGACCTACCTGTTTATGATAAAGCCCCAAGCAATAAGCAACTGTTTTTTCTCTTCTCCTGTTGAAATTGGCACACTTAATCCCTCAGGAAAGGCTATGTCACATTTTGCCCCCCTGTCCCCTTGCAGGATATACGGTCTACTGACCACAGTAGGGCTTAACTATAACATGTAACAGATAGAGTGTGGTAGGCTCACCATGCATTTGAGATGTTCAGCTGTGTTTAGATCTCTTCAGTACTTTTATAAGGCTTTTACAGTAAAAGGCACCATGCACCACAGCTGAGGTGGGGATCATCCATCCCCTCTGTAAATTTATCATGGTGCAGATTGAAAAGACATCCTACTAGCCACCACAGTGCAATAATAACTATCCTTCCAGCTTGGCTATGTAGGCTAAGTAGAGCCTTTGGTAGAACAGGCAAGCTGTTGCTGACCCAGGTCTTGGACTGCTGAGTTTGGTGGAGATTACTGTCTGCCAGGCAGCCTACAGAAAACTCCCAATCTTCCACAGAGATTGAGAGGTCAGACATCAGACGTGTCAGGATCCACGGTGTCTGGCCATATCCTTAAAAAAGTGTTGGGCTTTACAAACCATCTTCATACATGGCTCATATGGTTGTTGTGGTTTTTTAAATTATTAGTTCTTTGTGCTCTTCAATGAAGTTTAAATCTACCAAAAACCTGGGGGTGGGGGAGAGGGGGTCCTTCATTTACAGCATCTATCCAACTGTCACTGGAAGAACACACCTCTGTGTTAATAACATAAAAACTGTTATCTGCATCTCATAGGAACTTCAAGACTTTTCCTGCATGTTTTGGAAAAAGAAGTTTTAGCAGTAGCATGGCGATGAGCTCTGTGCTAGCAACCTGCTCAGCCTTGCTCTATTTGAACCTACTGGAAAGCTGCTGGGTGGAAAAGGACTTGGGGGTGTTGGTCGACAGTGGGCTGAATATAAGCCAACGGTGTGCCCAGATGGCCAAGGCAGCCAACAGCATCCTGGTTTGTATCAGGAATAGTGTGGCCAGCAGGACTAGAGAAGTGATTGTCCACCTGTACTTGGCACTGGAGAGGCAGCACCTCAAATACTGTGTCCAGTTTTGGGCCCTTCACTACACAAAGGACATATTGGTGCTGGAGCATGTCCAAAGAAGGGCAATGAAGCTGCTGAAGGGTCTAGAGCACAAGTGTTATGAGGAGTGGCTGAGGGAGCTGGGGTTTTTCAGCCTGGAGAAAAGGAGACTGAGGGGAGACCTTATCACTCTCTACGTCTACCCGAAAGGAGGTTGTAGCAAGGTGGGTGTTGGTGTTTTCTCCCAAGAAACAAGGAATAGGGCAAGAGGAAATGGCCTGAAGTGTCACCTGGGGAGGTTTAGATTGGATATTAGGAAAAACTTCTTCACCAAAAGGGTTGTCAGGCACTGGAACAGTCTGTCCAGGGAAGTGGTGGAGTCACCATCCCTGGAGGTATTTAAAAGATGTGTAGATGTGGTTCTTAGGGAGATGGTTTAGTGGTTGACTTGGCAGTGTTAAGCTAATGGTTGGACTCAATGATTTTTGAGGTCTTTTCCAACTGAAATGTTTCTGTGATTCTACTGGGATGACAGAACAGGCCGTTGGGGTCTAGTATTTTTCACTGAACAAAATGAAGAAATTGTCTTCTTCCAGATCAAATTTGTCCAAAATTCCTTCAAGCCTGATTTTTAGGAAGGGCTCTTAGACCTGAAAACAACGATCTCACAGACACCTTCAGGGATGAAACATCCTTTCTATAATTTCCTAGCCTGGTTCACACACTCTTTCTTGACATTTTTAGGGTGAGACAACATGTTTTCTGCAGACCATTTCTGTATCCAAGTTACTTTAAAGGAGTACAAAAGGCCTCCCACCTCTCTGAAACCTCTCCCTCCAGGTACCGTGGGAGGGGAAAGCTACAGCTGGAGCTCCTGCCATCACCTCTAGGGATGCTAAAATGCAAACAAGCTCCTTTGGGCACATCCTGGGTAAAAAAAACTGTGAAATGCAAGAGTACATTTTGGAAAGCACATCTAGGGCCTCCAGAGCGTATATTCCCATCAGGTACATGCTCTAAAACAGTGGAGAGGGGTTGTGGTTTGTAGCTTGTAGTCTACTGGTGGATTTGAGCTGTCTTCAGGGCCCCCACAGGCTGTCAAAAGAAAACAAATGGTTGCTGCTGTGGCTGCAGCCCAGGGAATCCCTTGGGCCGTTGGTCACAGTCTTCACGCCCAGAGGTTCAGACTCCCAGTAACAAAACAAAACATTGCGAGGCGCTTCATGAGACATCAACTTCCAGCCAGGAGAGCTGAAAGGAGACAGGTCCTATAAAAGTATCCTATTATGTTATGGGAAGGTCCCCAGTCTGCTGTAAAGGTAACAGTCTATCCGCAAAAACCACTGATATTTTAGGGAGTTTTTCTGCTCACTACAACAGCTCCTTTTGGATCCACACAGCCAGGGCTGACAGGGAGAAGAGCAAGTGCTGGTCACCCTTCATCACCTCCCACGCCAGCTGCAGCTTCTTCCCAAGGCGCACCTTCTGAAACAAAAGGGCTCACATCAAGTTGGGGATTTAAAGAAAGCAGTCATAAATACGTTCTAAGACTTTGCTGATTTATTATAAAGGACTCACCTCTAGGCAAACGGCCAAAGACTATCCCCAGAACAATCTGGCAGACAAAGTCCAAGTTATTTAGCAAAATCTTTGCCTTCCCCTATTCTCTTTCTTCCCTAGAAACTTTGACATAGCTGAGAGTATAGCTGGAAAGTTCAAGGAGAAAGAATTCAAGGAGCACTACATAACTTATCTTCTTGCTGCCTACACCTGTAAAATGGTCTGACTTCAGAAACTTTGGAGGATGAGTCAAGGTTTTAGGACAACTCAAAGATCATGCCATGCCTTATCACCCTGCCTTGATGGGCCAATCAGGCCAACCCCTGCTTTCAGGACTACCTACAGGATTTGTGGCTGCTGCCCCCTCCCTCTGCTCCTGCTGACACTGATGTTCTTCAGGTCTCAGCAGGTCTTGCAGGGAGTCTCCTGGACTGCACCCTCCGGGACTATTTGGTCCCTATTAGCAGCTCAAACAGCAGTTCCCCATCTCCTCTCAGGGCAGGTCAATATGGATTGAATCTTAGGGGCTTCTCAAAAATTTACCAACTACAGTTTTTTTCCTTCTTATTCTTTAGGACACCAAAGTAGATAAAAAAAAGAAGTTTGAAAAATTACTTCTTTACTTTCTTGTCAAAATCTGACACCCGTTTGGAGATACTGATGGTGTTTTTGTGCTGGCTTTTCAGTTTGTGCTTTACCACAAATTTCCTATGGCTGTAAAGGCAAATACAACCATGTAATTATAATGGTTTTCATCATTCAGTGGCATTAACTGGCTGGTTACAGTGGCTTTTATATCCCGGTTCCTAGCCACATTGTAACATTCACTCATAAATTTGATCCCTGAGTCAGATCCACAGTTCATGTCTTATCATAGTGAATTAATGTTTCCGCTAGCTGTTCTGTACCTTGCCAACTCTGTGCCTGCTCACAGTTACTGTATACATACCCAAAAAAAAAACTAGAGCAAAAGCTAGAGTAAGCACAGAGAAAACTCATCATGGATACTGGCGAATGACTGATTTAAAAGAAATATGTGCTTTGATTAAGAATGTTACTAGATGAGCTTTTAAGGTGTTGGATAGAGAACAAAATAACCAGTTTGTAGGGAAATCACAAGAGACCAGTGGGACAGTTTGTTAAATATCCACACGTTTATTTCTTAGCAGAGGTGGTCTGGCCATGGAGGTGGTAGTGGAGCTCCATAGCTGTGCCTCCTCAGTGGGGACAGATAATGGTGGCGGACAAAGGGGAAGAAAATAGAGCATTCATACATAAATCTGTGCTTTACTACATTCAGAGGAGATAGAGATTGGATTACTTTTTTATCACTCATTTTATATAATTTCTATTTTCATTTAAGGAACAATAAATCGAGACATTTTTATGGGGATATTTGAGTTTTGATCAATGGACAATCCCATGGTAAAGAAATTTTTTAAATCATTCACCAACGCATATGCAAATTAAATGCACATAGCAAATAAAATCAGTAGAACGTGATTTAAAATATCCCTTGAAAAGACATGGCTAGAGCTCTTTCAGTTGTAAGTGAAAAACATGAGAGGAGTTTAATACTAGAGCAAGCAAACCTCACGTGGTTGGACTAGCCATAATAAAAGCCTTGCTGTCTATTCATTTGGAGCACGATGGAAGTCTGTAAGCAGCATGAATCTTGACACAAAGCTTTACCTGCATCAGGCAGAGGCTGTTTTAAGAATCCCAGACAGTAGCAAACCCTTTTCTGCAAGGGGAGTTTTACTGTGAGCTGGAGGGGGAAGGAAAGCACAGCAACATAAAGGAGAAAGTTATTCTCATCTTCACAAACTGTTCCTGTTCAGGAACTCTGTAGATCCAAATTGTCCATAACCTAGATAGACAATACAGCGGAAGGGGGATTTTTTATAATATATCATTAGCTGTGCTTTTCTTGCAAGAGATATTTTTCTACAAGGCCCTGATACTAGAGCCCGTCACACCAGTGAGTTAAGTAACACAACTGGCTTTGCCGTACTGCCCAGTTTCCTTCCTGAGCAGAAATCTCCTCCTTGAGCAAGACTGGAAGTCAGAATCTTATAGACTGCAACATAAAAGCACTATCTGGCTTGATCAAGAGAAACACAAAGCAGTGACATAACACAAGGGTCTTCATATGTTCTGGGATAAGACACATCCTGTCTTACCTCCAAACTCTGACATAGTGCTACAGGATGATTCATACTAACTGGAATAAAAATGCCAGCTAACATATGACTACCAGGTGAGTAATCTTTTTCCTCCCCATCCCTGCCTTTCTTCCCTCCCAGGTCCAAAAGGTTAGCTGATTAGAGACCTGTAGCATCAAGTATATAATTTCAACTACTACTACAAGAAGTTAAAAGATTTACAGATGACAGTAACAGAAGCCAGCAACTCTTGTTCAATTTCTCAGCCTCATTATTTACAATGAATAATAACCCAGCACCAGGGTCATGCAACTTCTTTTGTCCATAAATCTGCTTAAACTCAGACAGTGGAAGCCTTGTCCTCCACCCGAATGTCTTTACATTTTATTTTATTTTTTTTTTTATTGTCTGAAGATGGTACCTCTGAGGTCCAGTGTGATGAGTATTGAAAGATTAATAAAAAACAGAATCACAAAAGGGTATCACAAGTACTAAAGGCACCTGTGAACAACTCCTGTTGTTTCTAAACTCCACTTTCTGCCAAACAACACTAGAAAGCTGTATAGTCTAACTTCAACTCAGGTCCAGCAGGTGGAAGAGTTATTAAAAGAAAGACTGCAGTGCCTGGAGGTTTCATTTTCTTGTACAAACATTAGGGTACATTGGAGCATGTGGTGTTGATGATACTGTGGGGACAAAGCACAAACTACTTGGGCCATTAAAAACCCACATCCCAGACTATGCCACATGGCAGCACAGAAGAAAAACCAAGCATTTCTTGCTAACACAAACCAATTAAATTATTTTTAGCTTCTACAAAAACAAAAAACACAGTAAAAAAGCAACCACACTGGTCATGAAGACAATAAGCATTTCTAAGATTAGTCTTGAAATTCTCTAAATACATGCACCCCCTCCCCCACCTCCCAAAAGGAAAATCATAGTAACCGTTAGGGTGTCTGTGTTTATGACTAAAGCCCATAAAACAAAGATTGAGATTAAAGGTTGAAATTTTTACTTTTCATTCTGCTATGCATAAAGAGAGGTTTTGCTTTTCTTTACTCCCAATATAATGATCTATATGGCTATTTTCTGTGACTGCATATTTAGCAGAGTGAGCTAATGGATCCTCTGATTTCCCTGGCCCTGTGTTTTTTCACCAAACACAGTAAACTGGGATATTAAGTCTTCTACAGTCTCTGCACCTTGTTGTTGGCTTCATGAGAGCAGTTCCCATAGCTCAGACAGTTCCCATGGTGTGTGTTCCTCTCCCCTTCTCCCTTTACCATGAAGTGATTTTGCCTTTAGACTTCTATTGAAAAACATTATGCAAGAAAAAACGTAGAGAATAATAAAACCAAGCATATCCTGGATATGCTTTACTTTCTTTGGAATCGAGTTAATGTATGTGTCTGCATATAGAATTGCATACATATATATACGTGCGTGCATGTGTGTGCGTATGTGTATGTAAGGGTCCTTTGTATCAACAGCAGAGCCAAAATGTAAGAATAGGAGACTAGAAAAGTATTTTTTCAGAACCTGTGAGTATGCTTAAAAGCAGCCCTGAGGTTTTTGTGGGGATCACAAAGCACTGTGCAGGCTCATACAGTGAAAATATCCACTGTAGGTGCCATGATGATATGCATTAAAGAAAAATAACTGGTGAAAGACTTTACAGACGGTTATAATATGAATCTCAGAAACAACAGAAGAAAAAACAGTGAGACTTAAATAGTGTGTGTTGGTGTTCTTCAGAAATTTCCTCTAATATAGAAAAAAAGTGAAACTGCTACGGCTCTTAACTAGCATGCAGTGACATGAGTTACTACTGTTATTACCTGAAATTAAGCTTGACAACGATTGTTGTAAATTTTGAAAAAATAAATATAGAGTTTTATATTTTTAAACCCTTTGCATCTAGCACCAGCATGTAATTTTCAGAATAGTTGGTCTAAACAAACTTCCCTTGCCTTGCAGAGGTCTGGCTGATGGCCTGAGGCCAAAGCAGCTCCCCTCTGAGAGCCCAGGGTGGCTGGCAGCTGCCTCCACCCGAGCCCTGCCTGACTCATGGGGGAGCCTTCAGAGACCTTATGCAAAGGGACCGGTGGGTAGCCTTACATAGATCCAATTCATGTTCCTTGATATCATATTTTGTGATATTTCAGTTAAAACCATTGAGTTCTTAAAGGTGGAGCAACTTGGACATTTACCATCCTGCACAGAAAACCATAGGTAGCTCCACTGTACACAACATGCTTGGAGTGAACAGCCACACTGATTAGAGGCTAAAGTCATAGACCAGCAAAATGCTGGGCAAAGAGGGTTTTTTACAAAAGGAAAAGTCTCCTTTTAAGAAGTCATCATTTTTATAAGTGTCAAGGACTCTGTGTGAATCCTTCACTCCACTGCACCCTCTTTAAATAAATCTCTTATTAAGATAGGCGGCTAAGAGGTCCACCTCAGCCAGCATGGCTAGAGGAGATGACTAGAGGAGGGCAGAGCAAGCAAACCAGCCATCTGCAAAGGTGTTCAACGGGCAAAAAGGGCATTCATGACAAAAAGCAGTAGCCAATGGAGTAGCTTGCCTAGGAAAGCTTAGCAGCAGCAGGTCTTAATGACCTTGGTCATCTTCTTGCCCCACCACAGTACCCTAGAGTTAAAAAGATAGTATTTTACCTGCCATATGTCTTCTACAACCAATCTTCTTGGTGGTCAGTTCCTTTCCTTAGCAGTGGTAGTATGCTTCAAATCTGAATCTCATACTTGGCATCCCTGATGATTTCCAGTGGCAGTACTTACTTTTTCAAATTACAGAGATTTAGTTATTATGAGAACACTTCGAACAAAGGAAGTGCCTTCTGGCAGCAAAGAAAACATGGCAAACTCACTGAGTGACATAAACACCTTGTGTCGTGCCACTGATTTGATTACACTACCCAAGCAAGTTCTTGAACACCCTTTTGTTAGCAAAGCTGTTTTGTCAAACCATTGGCTTTGAGGTCTAATTTCATGGAATCTGAGCAATTGTTTCCTTGGCCAGGGATGGTCAAAGATGGCAAAGCCCAATAGGCAGTCCACTGAACATATCTTGGGAAGATACATAATATAGATTTTCTTTTAAATGTTAATCATAATTCATCAGTTACTTTAATGTTTTTAATTTTCCAGGATTTTCATTTTAGCTGTGTTTATCTACAGAATTTTTTTTCACTGAATTTCAAGTCATCCTTCAGCTTATGACAAAGTTCAGTCTAAAATCCTGGCCTGACAATTCACATTGCTGACTCCAGGGAAAATGGAGCTGCCTATTTTAATTAAATTATTCTCTGGTCTGGGTTAACAATTATTTCTGAAGAACAGCAATTTCACGGATTTTATCTGCCTTTTGCTTAAAATTTAATGATGACTCTGCTGTCTGTCTTCCCACCTCATCCTTCAACACCCTGCACTCCCAGTGAGTCATTTCAGAAAATTCCCCTGCAATTGTCTGGTGTAGTGATTTATGTCTAACCAAGGGAGCAGCTGCCTGTGCTACTGCTGTCTATCAAACAAACATGGCACATATTTAATGGGTCAATTGCACAGGTATCATCTATAAACCTGTTAACGACCTTTGCTATTTCTGCATTTCGTTACTCAAAAAAACTCTTGTGAAAAGTTTAACATAATATCAGAATGATTCTTATTGGTTTTGTAATGTTAAATATTGTATTTTATTGCTGGCATATATTTTTGTAGAAAAAATTTACTAAAAATTCATTATGTGCTATTTAACAAGGAAGTGGCTACATAATTCTTAGTTACATTTATTCTTTTTAATTTTATGAAACTAAAAGATATTAATGCATTTTAAGCATGAGAATTTTTAATACACTAAGGAAAAGCTTAAATCGCACACTCTATTGCATATACAGGCCATACCAACCGTGTGAGTACAGTCTCCCTTTGTGACCAAAAGTCCTCTCTGAAATATTTTTTGGCCACAAGTAATATAAAGTTTCAAACTCCACTTTGACCACTGGAAAATAAATACATTTATTTTATGCCTAATCATTGTAACAAGACCCTGTGTCCGCACTGTGACATTTTGTTATGGTTTCCTCCACAGCAAATGATGGGATGAAGCACAGTTAATCTAGAAAGAGTTAAAGCTTACAAGTGGCTGGTTAATTAGACCTCATGGAAGTTACAAGCATATAGTCCAGATACATAACCCCAAATCCCTTATTTGAAAACCTGAAGGAAAAACCGTTTTGCTCTCACGGCAGTGTTTCTCATGTTTATAGTCCCTGACTTTACAATGCTTACATAAATTTGTGCATTACATTCTCCTGATTGAAAGAATCTGAGGTTCTTCATTATATGTCTTTTAAAAAAGGCAAAAAAATAGATTTGCATTTAAAATATTTTCATATACAAAACTGATGAAACCTTGTTCAGCCAGGACAAATCTCGAAAGAGTACCAACAAGCTCCAGGTGTTACAGTAGTCCTTACCCTACAGGTTTCTTGATTCATGAGGAAAACACAGTTTCCTTGCCCAAATCACAAAGATTTAAGACATTCAAAAGCGCAAACAAATTGTGGAGGCAGCAGACAACTTTAGCACCCTTAGGCTGGAAGAAAGAACAGTTGAATTCTCTGTTGATACATAAGGGTAATCACTGAGAGGTTCAATCTCACAACAGATTCTTTCCAAACTCAAATATGTCAACAGAAACTCCCAATTATATTTGCCTAATGCTCATAAATAGGAAACAAAGCAAGTACTACATTCAATGACAATCACTTGGTGTACATCTAACATGGAATATGTACTGTTCATGGGTTTGACCTCATCCATGGTTACAAATATGTAAAGGGTGAGGGGCAGGACGATGGAGCAAAGCTTTTTTCAGTGATGACCAATGATAGGACAAGGGGCAATGGATGCAAACTGGAGCATAGGAGGTTCCATGTGAATCTCAGGAAGAACTTCTTTCCTGTGAGAGTGCCAGAGCACTGGAACAGGCTGCCCAGAGAGGTTGTGGAGTCTCCTTCACTGGAGACATTCAAAACCCGCCTGGATGTGTTCCTGTGTGATGGACTCTAGGTGACCCTGCTCTGGCAGGGGGGGTGGACTAGATGATCTTTCGAGGTCCCTTCCAACCCCTAGGATTCTGTGATTCTGTGATTATGTGATTGTGCCTTTTTTTGTCTGGTGTGGTTCAATTATCTCTGTCAGTAGGTCTTCCGGGATGGAAAAAAACCCCCAACACCTTGCTTTTAAAGTGGTATTGCAGCAATGATGTTATTTTTAGGTTCGGAGTCTTACAAGATGCAGTTTTGTGATCACGGAGGTTGTCATAGTGGAAACCAAGCTGCTATAATTTTGAACAGTCTAGCTGACTTCCCCAAATGTCACTTCTTTTTAGGCCATGCCTATTGCCTCACTAGTCATACTCCGTTTACTTTCAGAGTAGGGCACAACAATGCTGCAGGGTGCAATTGTCTATAGATTGTTATTGGGTGCTGTTCTGGTCATTTGACTTTGTGTGCATTAAAACTGGTTAGCACTTCTCTTCCTGCTAGGCACACTCACAGATTGACTTCTTTTCTAGTAATTTCTTTTTTAGCAATCATAGTCACATCAAGGAACATCTGTTTCAAGCCTTTGAGCACCCACAGATTTCACCATGTCTCTAAGTTCTACCAACCACCCTGATGGATGTGCCAGAAGTACAAATAAGGATTAGGAAATGCATTAGGAAATTCCACTAGTAAGTTCGCAGGCTTGCACAAGAAGAAGAAAGGCCATATTTTGGTAGCTACATTCTTCAGGAAAACCAGTGTTATCACCATCAGTTTCAGCAATTAGCAGCTCAAACAAACAGCAATTTATTAACAACAGTCTCTGCACTTCATTTCCTCAGAGAGACTGGTAGCAGCAGTCTAGTCCTCATCTGTCCCACAGGGTTTCTCTTACAAGAGGAGAGACGAGATATCTGCTTTCTTCTCAGCCCACACATGAGTAAAGAAAGTTCTCCTCTTCTTTCCCCTGCTCCGTGGCTGATATTTATTCACAGTTCAATGGGGTGGAGTGAACTCAGAAGCCCAAGGGCCATTTGCTGGGCCTGGATGCTCCTTGCACGCTCTCTGGGGATGACATGTCGCTCTGACCTGTGCTGCACTTCATGCTGTGATTAGCACGACTGGCAAAAAACGATGGCCACTGGCGTTTCTTTGCTAACTAATGCATTCCTAAGAGTTTGCTCCTCTGTGATGATAGTCTAACTACCTGCAGTTGGGCTTAACTTAACTTTCCAATGTGTTTTTAGTTTTGCTGTGGGTGCTGAGGCTTGTGTAAGCTTAACATAAATGCAGCTGGAGGCATATCTGCCCTTTGAACTGCTCTCTTGCTCTTCCCAGAAGGTCTATCTTATTATTTTTGTTGAAGGACACATGAAGTTGGCTGCATGCCTAGGTCTGCATCTGGTCGCTAAAAAGAAAAATAACAATTTTCTTCAACGCTATATTCGGAGATGACAGAGGACAAGAAGAAACTCAGGCTGAGAAACTGAGCCATTGTCACAGAACTGAGCAGCCATACACATCCTACCCGTAGCTTGAAGATGTTAGTCCTGGGCCTAAGAGCAAGTGCCAGGGAACACAATCTTTTCCTTGTATACCCATCCTTGTAAAAGCAAACTATGATAGACTAGAATGTGAACTTTTTCAATTTCTTGAGAGTATGGAGATAGACTCTTGGCACCACAGCTCTGCAGGAGCTTCAGCAGTTCATTGGAATGTTAAGGTTCTTTAAGACTTTAGGCATACCCAGGAAGAAAATATCATCTCTCTCTTCAGAAGTGTACAAATGCCCTTAATTGTGAAAAAATCAAACAGCTACAAGCCCCTCCACTTTCTCTTCTACTGTGATGGAAACTTAGCAGTAGCTTATGGATAGCATCCAAACAAACAAACAAACAAATCACTTGTCCAGAGCTGTCAGCTGAGTGTCTCTATTTTTGACTGTCACCACTCACTCACAAGGTAAATTTCCTGCTGATGAGGCTGTAGCAGTTCAGAGACAGTACCAATCGTCAGCCTGTTCTACTGTTTTTGTCAATGAGCTTAGCAATGCTTGCAAAATCCTATACCTAACATGCAAAGGCTGTTCCAGGTCTACTGCTTCCCCATAAAGATAACATCTTTGATTGCAGCCCAGGTGTCTCACACTCCTACTGTTTGAACCACGACTTGGAGCCCTGGTCCTCTGTGGATTTTTTTTCATCGGCAACTTGGACTGCTACATCCCACTTACATGTTAGTATCATAAACACTTCTATCCTGAAAAGAAGCTGAAGAAAAGGTCTGGTGGGTCTGATTTCTCAGATAACCAAGTCAGCATGAGAAAAAAGGCATGTGCTTAACTGGTCCACAGATGAAGACTTACTGCAGTGAGAGTTTTTTGCATAGTGTCAGCATCTTGGCTAACTAATAACTAACCTGTAATAACTATCCTGTTCTTACCACAGGATGTGCAGCATCCTAGTTTTTGCAGCATAGATGATCAATTTTCACAGGATGAGTATATCCATGGATTGGATCCTGTTTTGCTGAACTATGCCTGTGTGAAGAAAATCTCAGATCTTTCCCAGGCTTGAGATCTGTGTTGAACAGGAATAGAATGTTCGCACTTTGGAAACTAATGACCAAGTAAATTTTTCTTTCCTCAGACTATTATTTAGCCAAGACTATCAGTCTGAGCCTTCAGTCCCCCTCAATCCTAGCATTACTTTGGATGCCTCTTTGGGGAAATCAGGGTTCATATTATTTTAAACATAGCTTTATAGTGGAAATGCATATTTCAAATATTATCTATGTATTGTGGCCATGAAATATTGTGGATGTTTTTCTATAAATGCACCCTAAAATATCCCAGAGAAAGAACAGATGGAAAAGATTTTTAAAGTTTTCACAACAAATCCCAAGCAATTTCCAGAAACTATGTCAGTTAGCATAACAATAATTGCACCCACAGTTCTTCCTTCTCAAAAGATTTGATATTGTATGTATAGGACTTCATGGTTCTGTATTGCATTTCTACAGCTTTTGAAGTCTCATTTAAAGTTCGGAAAGTGAAGCTATTGGAAACTTGGCTATTCCCTTGTATTTGATGGCCAACCAAAATACTGGATATGTCTTGTCAGATGTAAATGATAGGATAGTATGTTGTGATGTGTGTATTTTAGAGACCAAATCCTTGTTTGTAGAGGTTTTATGTTGACATGGGAATCATGCGCCACTTCATCAGTAATTTCACTCTCAAACCAGTGCAATTATAATAAAATACAATAGAGTAGAACCAAGCCACAACTGAAACATGAGCTTTCTATCCCATCCCATCACTTGTGAATGAGATGTGAAAAGTTCAGGCTTACCGTAACTGTGTGCTAGTGCCCAATACACAGGATTTTGATCAGTAAAAACAAACATTTTCGAGTCCTTATTGCTTTTTCTTTTTTTTTTAGGTTGTAAGCAGAACAGTCTATAAAAACACTGCCATAACTCTACAAACACATGGCTTGCTTAGCTTATTCTGCTTTGTTAGTAGATGCTACTAATACATCAATAGAATATACTTTTCTGACTTGGCCACTTCTTTTAAGGCTTCCTTCCTGATTGTCTTTTTGTATGGCATCTGTCTGATGCAACATGCTTAGCTGAATTCCTCTTTACTAAGATACCTATTAAATAGAAATGTTACTTTAGCATTTCCATTTACTCATAATGTTATATTTTTCTCCACTGATTTTCTTCTTTGTTATCTGTACTTCTGGCAACCTTGCCATTCTGAAACAGTACCTCAGTTGTTTTTGTTAACCTTGTGAATTTAGAGGACAGATGACAACTTTGTTATAATGCTTTCATTTTTATTATCAAAGTGATTGCAACAATAATCTCTGGAAGATCTGCACATAGGTCAAAAGTCAGTAAGTCAGTTATGAACTGAATTTGCAATATTGGTTTAGTATCTTGCTTGCTGTAGCAGCAGTTCTTTGATACTTATCCTGTTTTCTGTACTTTGTACTTCACCTGCAGTTTTGTAGTTACTGTTGTCCTCTTCCAAGTGTGTTGCCACACACCTGATGCAGCCTGACTCCCTTCAAAAAACAACAGCATAGCTGTGTTCATGTCATGAGCTGTTCTTATTGACTTTCAAAATTAACTAACATAATTCAAAACACAAGAGAACTAGTTTACAATTCACCATCAGCTCAAGATATTAAAATGTTTTTATAATTAGACCTAAATGTATCCTAAGTTATGTCTTTAAAAAGAAAAGGAAGGGGAAAGGTTCTGGTTACATTTATGGCTTAGGTCACAGGAACATTGAGCAAGCATACTTTGGCCCTGATACATCCTTCCATTTTAGTGTTTTTTACTATTTGCTTCATTTGAAATATCTTTCTAAAGGCAAACACTAGGTTTAACCAGAGCAGAACCGTTCCTGTTTCCTGTACCATGCTAAAAAAAAAGGATTACATCCCAAAGACTGGGAGGAAAACAAACAAACCAACCTTAGCTCTTCTTCATAAAGGCTCAAATAAATAATGCTTTTAAAATAAATGTTTGTCTGAGAAGGCTTTTCTCCTTTGGAAGTCAAGATCTTCCCTTTGAATGCTGTAACCTGGTGCTCCAGACATGGCCTGCAGCATTTACTGGTAGAGGAGTATGTACATCCACTAACAGATCTTTATGTATCCTCATTATAAAAATTTGTAAGATATTTAAAGTCACAGTACCATTTATTGCAAATAAATTACAGCTGAATGCAACTTCAGCATGAAAGGAAATAAAATTAGGTCTCTACGTATTACATATTTACTGTTTGCATATGGACCTGTTGTTTATTAATTCACTAAACCCCTTATTGCATTAGTCTCCTTGACCTGCCCTTGTGCCCCTGCCTCAGTCTCTGTCCCAGAAGAGAGCATGGTCTATTAACTATGAAGCTTTCAAACTGAGTATTTCATTTGTTACCAGAGTAAGGTAATTATTCTGCTCTTCATCTGATACCTTACTTGCTAAAATTGTCCTTCCGGGAAAAATCCACCTTTGGAGTTCCTATCCCAGCCCACTGAAATCTAGCTACCATTCTCAAAACCAGCAGCTTTGGCTGCACGTTGAACAGCTCAACAGAGTGGCTTTCAAGTCCTGTATCCCTGAAGAAGGTCCTGGGAGGGTTCCCTGCCAACACAGTGATTAACAAAACAGAGGTGCAGGTGGTTTCCAAAGCTTCCCAAGGTCTGACATGAGCCCGGGATGAATGACCTTCTGCATTCCTTCTCTGGCCAATGCATCAGCAGAACCATGAGAGTTTGGGGATAACGCACCTGGGTGCTCACCATGCTTACAGACAGCATCTGCTGCCACATGTGGTCAGACACCAGCTGTTGGCAGAGCTGTTGCCCCATGTGGAAAAGGCTTAAGTTGCCAACACCATTGTGCAGCAACAGGTGCCAGCTTGGAGCTGAGTAACCACCCATTAATTGCATGCATGTTTCTCTCCCTAGAGGGCAATTGCAAAAAGAGAGCAAGACAATATTTACTAGCAAGGAAGCAACAACGTGTAACTGTGAATGTACTCGGGAAATGTGTGAAAATTGAAACATGCTCCTGCTGTAAACAAGAGGAAAGAAGTCAGCCGAGCCAGAAGGAAGGGGTCTTTTCCATCAGCCCATCTCCCCTGGCCACCTAGTGTACAGCAAGACGTAACACTGCCCAGGGCAGGAGGACTTCAAGAGAAGTTTGATGAGGTATTCCTGAGCAAACGAAGGTTGTGCGAATGAAGTCACAACCCTGGCAACAACGCCAATCATTAATAAGGTGCAAGTTCAAATTCAAAGACTGTCCCCACAGGGGACACAGTTTTGTGGGCTCAGTGCCACTAAATGACGATTCAAGAGTTTGCCCTGTGTGCTGGAAAGGGAATCGGCTGTGTGACCTAAATGAACTACCAGTCAAAACATATCTCAGAAAATCAAATTCAGCTCCCACAGAGTAGGTGACAGAGATTGCAGCCCACAGCTGCCTGCACTGCTCTAGACTCTTTACCTAACGGATGGGATTTCCCACCGTAACAAGGGGTGGTTTTAGGCTTGTGTATCACAGACTGAAAAACACAAGCATTTCCTTCCCCATTCCTGTACTGCAGGGTAGAGTTCGATGCAGCATTAGAACAGCAGCCTCTCTCCCTTTTTTAAGCAGCTATACCAAGCACATCATTTTACAACTCAAATAACCAGTTTTAACATAAAGTTTCTCAAACTACCAACATTTTGTTTAGTCTCTTTGAACTCAAAGTAGTTTCTTTTGGGAATTTTATTCATTGCTTTTAAGAATTCTTAATTAAAATTACAAATTATTATCAGCATTTGCTTAATCTCTAGAAAAGCTTAATTTTGTAAAGCTAAGGTTAGATTTTTGAAGCTGATGATTTGGATACCTCTTCTTTAACTGGTATTCTCTTATGTTTATACTGCCTATATAAATGGTGTTCTCTCACTTGTATTACTGCCAATATGTACCAGAATATGATTATACAAAATCATCACTATAAAAATTTGTATTACTTTAAAGTTGCAGAACCATTTATTGCAAATAAATTTCAGCTGAATGCAACCTCAGTAAAAAAAGGGGATAAAATGTGGTTGCTACTTTCACATATGAAGTATCTTTCTCCAATATATATGTGAAGAAAGATAATGTTCTTGCTGCCTGATGAATTAATTTCTTTATCCAATTTTATCTATACAGGTACAATTTATTATGAGATGCAATACGTTTCAAATCTACATTTCACTAACTAAAAATTCCTTTAATCTCTGTAATGGATGCGAACTTGAGCTGTGACATCCAGCTCTGCTTTTAGAAAGTCGCAGTCCACTGCGGTACAGAGGATGGAACTCTCTTCTCTGATAGAAAGATGGCTGCACAAAACAAGGGCTTTCCCCTGCAGGGTGTTATTTCCTGGAAAGAAAGAAACACTCCTGGACAAAAACCTGGAAATAATGTTTCTTTTTCTTTCGAAACACCCTTGCAAGAAGTAGCTCAAATACAGCTGTCATGTATTTGTACAGATGCAATTTTTTTACTTTCATGGATGTCGTTTTCCTTCTCTCCGTAGTGCAGTGGCTCAGGATTGCTAGACTGAACTCTGAGAACAAGGATAGTAGCATTTTAGCTTGGCTGACAACCAAATGAATGGTGACAAGATATTTTACACATCTGAAGGCCTTTTGTCAGCATACGCTGTTCTTATGTATCTTCATCTCATCCTCTTTTCCCAAGAAACAGGCAATAGGACAAGAGGGAATGGCCTCAGGTTGTGTCAGGGGAGATTTAGATTGGATATTAGGAAAAATTTCTTCACTGAAAGGGTTGTCAGGCACTGGAACAGGCTGTCCAGGACAATGGTTGAGTCACCATCCCTGGAGGTATTGAAAAGCCGTGTAGAGGTGGTGCTTAAGGACATGGTTTAGTGGTGGAGTTGGCAGTGCTAGGCTGACGGTTGGACTTGATGATCTTAAAGATCTTTTCCAACCGAAATGGTTCTGTGGTCCTATCCCATCTCCAGTATCCAATTGCTCCATTCCCAGGGCCAAACGAATTTCTGACTTTCACCCTTTCCGGGGTATCTTTTGTTTGATGAGAGAGGCAGTAGTTTCTTGCAAGCAAACGTTTATTGCCGTGCAGAGCCACAGATGGCTTCCACGGTCCCTTCCGACCATGGACCGGAGAAATGTCCCCGCGGCCGGAGCCCGGCCGTGCGGAGGAGGCGCCGGTGGCCGCGGCGGGGGACCGGGCTGGCGGGCGGCGGTCTCCGCTTGCAGGAGCCGAGTGCAGAGTCTCGGTTGCCCAGGAGAGGGGGCTCGCTTCCCGCCCCCGAAAAGCGCTTCGGGCCCGACAGCCCCCCCGCCGCGGGCGGAGCTGCGGCTCACGGGCGCCCGCCCTGAGGCTGCCGCCCCTCACCGCGCCTCTGGGCTCCGCTCCGCGCTCGCCACAAAGCTGCTGATGGCCAGGGAAAAAAAGAGCATCTCCCTTGAGCTTGCTGATAGGAGAGTTACAAAGGACCAGGGTCCGGGTTGTACCCACCCAGGGTCAGAGACCATCCCATTTCTGAGCAGCTCGATCCTTGCTGCGCACCTCGAGTCGCGGCTCCGATGTTTTACATCCCCTCGGAACCACGAGGGACTTTGCAGGGCTCTGCTCTGAAGAAGCAGGTGTCATGCCAGCACAAGTCCCGAGCAGGAGCTTCGAGAAGAGCCTCTCAGGTTAGAGCGACTCATTTCGCAAGATTCAACTGAAAACACATCCAGTATGTTGCATAAAGTCCATGTAATTTCAGAAAACAAACCTAAAGAATTGGTGAATTTCACAAGAAACTGCAGTTGTGGGAACAGTAAAAGAGATGGAAAGGAGTAGGTGACATCTTTCAGCTAGGGGTGAATTAAAAGAACAGAATACACAAGCTTCATTAAATTTGATTACAGAAAATTCAGAGGTGGATTCTGCAGTTTATTCTGCTGGGTTTGTGTATATTGCTTTGGGAGAAAGGACTGTAGATATTTTAAAATCTGCTACCCACCTACCTGGTCATGTGCTAAAGCGTGAAGAAAAAAAAGTACAACACTTAGTCATATGAATTTTTCAAGTTTCCTTGCCACTTGCATAACCCTACTTGTCTCATTTTTTATTTGCATGATTTAGCACTTTTTCATCCACTTACTCAGAATTCCCCACAAATGTTTTGTTCAGAAAAACATTTGTTCAGAAAAACATTTGTCATTCAGACAGGAACAGCGTATTTGACATTAATGGTGGCCCTATTAGAACATCCTTAAGGCAAAACGGAGAGGAGGAAGAAGGGGAAGGAAATAAGGGCTAGAGGGACCTACTCACTCTTCAGCCATTTAAGATGAAAGAAAAGGACAGCAGCTATTCAGCACTCCTTCCAAATGGTTTTGAACAGTTTTTCTCAAAACAAAAGCAACCCTTTTGCTGAAGCAACATGTCAGCACTGACATGGTCCAGAACATATAATATACATTAAATATACAGTATTTCCTTAGCGTTCAGTGTGTTTATGTTCAGAAAATGTTACTGAACATTACTAGGGGCAAAGGACATTGCACATATGCAAATTACCCAGGTAACAGTTACTCTTTTGTTAGTACTACATTGCTAACCACTTAAGCCTAGAATTTGAGAGGTATTGAGTGTCTACTAAGATGATGATAGTCATACTAATAATGTCGTAACTGTAAATTTGTTTATTAAAGGCTGTACTTAACTCTGCTGATGTGCATTCTCAGGCTTTGCAGAATGAGCATTATACATACTTCTTGATAAAGTCCAGTTCAGTGAAAAACCCTTTCTTGCTTACAGGGCAGTTTTTGTACAGTAATCTGGACATATTTCCTCTTTTAGCAGAATAAAGCATATAAAAGGGTCATACTTAAAACTTTCAGCCAAGGTTGTTGGGGTATTTTTGTAATTTTTACTTCTCCTTTTCCATTTAAACATTTTTGTTTCAGTAAGTCTGGTCACATGAATGACAAAAATAATGTCTTCCTTTCTACACTTCATGAAACTACCAGATGTTAATTTGGTCCCACAAGCATATACACATATTCCTAAAGTTAAAATTACTAGATATATTTCTATGCATCAAAGAACTTGTTTAGGTAGAATCCACAGAGAGTTAAACCCAGAACTACATAAAAACACATAAAAGAGAATAAAGCAGATCAGCAGTAGAGTGTTTATATAGTAGTTTATGGACAAAAACATCACTATAAACGGGGCAATCATTGCTGTCTATACAGATTGTGTATAGAAGGTTTTTGATAAAGATAGCAAGATAATTACGTATAGGTAGAGCATTTATCATCAGTTTCTAGGGAAAAGAAACTGTAAAAACTCCATTAGATATTTGAAACTGTTAATTTATGCTCTCATTAAACTTGTAAACTCCAACTGTGAGTGACAGCTCTTCTCCTGGAGCAGAGGCTTGATAGGAAAGAAAAAAGAAGCACAATCTGAAAAAGTGAGGTGTGGAAACAGGGCCTCTGCAAATGGAAGAGTGAGGAACTGATGAGGCAAAATTTATAGAAAATAATGATATGCATTAGAAAGACAAGGCATTTGAAGTGGAAAAGACAAAGAGTTTGCAGAGAGAACAGCCAAAAAATGAAAAATCAGCTGTGAATTTGCCTGGCATTTCAGTGTTCTGTGTGCTCAAAGCACTTTCCAAAAGCCAACAGAAATTCAAAGTAGCCTTTTGTTTAAAACCGAAGTACAAGCATTTCTTTCTTCCTCCCAAGTGAATAAGCTGTTATCTTTAAGGTAGTATTTGTCTTGCTTTGATGATGGGCAAGAGCTCAGAGCTGAACATTTCTGTCACGGAGCTGACTGGCAAACTGCTCTGGGTTGGAGCCAAATAAAGTTCCCATTAACAACAGAGAGAGTGGAATTTCAGGGTCGTTTCTTTCCCAGGGAAGGAGAAGTTCTCCTTAGAGCACAGGGTTATAGAGTTTGATCCATGTGCATGTTAGAATTTGAGCGCTTTTAGTACCTGACAAAATAAGTGTAGGTGGGAGGTATCTAATTTCATGGCATGCAAAAGATGCCTGCAAAAGTGGCATGCTAGCTGTTTAATACGGCATTGTTATGAAATATGCTGAACAGTGCTGCTCGGCTACTGTGCTGAATATTAAGCAGCAATTACTGCCTGCACTAACACCATCACGTCATCCTAAAAAAAGATCTGAAAAAGAATGTGCCTTATTTTGAGACCTGACAAATGGTTGGAGTTTAGCTCTCGGTTTTGCTTAGTCATTTTCTTGCCACAGGGTGAGCTTACAGTTCCTACACTGGGTGGTTCATTCAGTTAAATTGAACCACACCATGGAAGAAAGCATTAATATCAGCTTTAACACTGAAGTGTAATAGTTGTTATGTGAGAATCCTAACTCTATACTCACTTCATAACTTGTTAAAGAGATTTTTTTCTTCCTGCTCTATTGTAGAAATACTTAATCACATCCTACCTATATTATCTGTTTGGGGGGCAATCTGATCACCCCCAGTGTAACCTACTTCACTTTTCTTGAAGAAGAAATAGACATTAAGAGCTTCCCAGCTAGAGAAGTAGAGGTGTTTACTCCCAGCTAGCCAGGGATGTCTTTGGTCGTGGGTTTGTAGCTTGAGGTTTGAGAACCAGTCATGCACAGGATATGAACCTCCCATCATATCCTTATGTGTATTTAAGCAGATCAGTTCCTTCAATTTCAAAGGAGATTTGGGGGTGTAATGACTCTGTACATCTTAGTGTCTATCTTTAGACACTATGCTTAACTACAGGATTATTTGTCTATGTTCTGTTGCAGGAACCGAGTCATTTTGGCTGTTTACCACAGCATGTAAATAGCAGGAAGAAATACTTGAAACTCTTACATCAGAAAGGGGGTCGCCTTACATCCATCTACCTGATGTAATGAGGCATATTAGAGATAACTGCTGCAGTGACCAGGCTACACCTCAGAGCATTCCCTGTTGTGAGAACAATCAACAGATGTCCAAAATCCAGCATCGACAGCAAAGAGCAGTGCCATGCCTTAACGGAGACACCCTGCCTTTAGACCTGCTAATTGCCCTGGGTGAGGGATCACACTGAAAAGATGACCCATATTCCAATTCCAGCACAGGCTAGGAAGCTCAATAGCACAAGCCATCCCTTGGTAAAGCCAAGTGACAAGAATGGCTTCTTTCTCCCCTCCCAAACTTGCTGCAGACTGACACATCCTCTTTCTAAAGAGCAGCATTAAGAAGAGCTCAGGCATATTTGCTTCCATTTGGTATCCCTCTTGCCACAGCTTAAGGCTGAGGAATCTTTAGATAGCAATCTACATCCAATGGCTTTAATTAGATTTCACCTACAGATTTCATCTGTCAAGTAGCGGCAGCATTTTGAATATGAATTAGGATTCCTTTAGCCCTCAGAGAAGTCTTGAACCCAAACATTTTTTTCCCAGAAAGAAAGAAAGAATATGAAACTAAGAATAAGCATGTTAAGAACAATTCACAAATATGAACCTGTCCTGGTTGCTGGATACTTGTTCCACCAAGGAAGCTGTTACTGCTACACAATTTTTACGGTGGGAGTAGGCCTGAAGACTGCAAATAGGAACTTATGTAGAAACAGAGGAAAACTAAATGAGGAAGGCTTTAGGATGCAGATTATGAGTCCTGGCTCTGTGCTTCTCTTTCTGTTTCTCTTGCTCCAGAAGATCACAGACACTCCTACCTTAATACCCTGTAATAGAAACATGTGAGCACAGTCCAAGGTGACAATTTAAGTGGAATGTTGTCCTAGACCTACACGCAACCTGCTCTTGTCCTTTGGAAGGCGGAGCAGGCACTCCATTGCCAGCACATGAAACTCATTTGCTCACATTCAAACTTCAGTGTCAGGACAGAGAGATGTGTCTCTGTTCGTAAAGCACTATTGAAAAAACTGCAGAATCCTTCGTTAGGTGATCTAATATTGTCTGTCCTTCCCTACACTCAGACCCACTGACGGTTAGGAAAATACATCTGCGCAGCCTGGAAAAACTAGCCTATTAGCCTATGCTCAGCTCATTTTTTCTAAATCTGCACTGCTAAATGTCCTCTCTTTAGACAGCATTGCAAGCACAAGGTTGCTTGGTTGAATTTGTTCATAAATAAGGACTTCCAAAGCCAACTTCTATATAATTTAATCTGCCTAAATTTACCTGAATGGTCACTGAGTATAGTTCTATGAATCTCTCAATTTTGTAGCCAAAACCAGAAGTTGGTTATCAGTTCCCAAAATTAAGGTGTCATTTAGTTCACTAAGATGATCGGAAATTAAGGCATCCAGTAATAACATTGTGTGTGATACACAAGAAGATATTTTGGTTCTTAGAATTGCAGTAGATTTGAAAACAGAGCCTTAGCACATTGTACTAAGCACTTTAACTACTATTTTTAGTAAAGCTTAGTAAAGTCTTCTCGGCAAACTTTACTTGAATTTCCTTGAATAAAGCAAGATGTGATATCTTTGACTCCTTGTAGTAGGAACTGAGACAGTTCTTCACCCATCAGGATTGCCTCCACACACCCTGAAGGGTAGGAAAAGCAGAACAAACGTTGTTCCACAGTCAGATTCTCTAAGGCAGTATTTTGACAAAGCTAGCAGAAGAGAGGAGATAGGCCACCTAGAGGGAGGAAGAGTTTCAAACATTAATCCAACATGTCTTCAGACATCAATTTGCTATCTTAAGACAAAGATTTCTCTTCTCTCTTAGATCTGACCCATGATCCCTTTTTCCACTCCCTTCCATAGTTGCCCCATTGCCTTTCCCTTAAAGCCAACCACCCCTTTCTCTAGCTCTCCACCTCTCTCTAGCTTAACCTCTCCTAGTTCTTCCCAGTACTCTAGAAGATCTGTCAACAAGACAAGAAGCTTTAGAAGAGAGACAAGTTGCACTAGCTCATATAAATAGTTTAAAGAAGATGCTTTCTCTGTTGATTTCAGTGCTACTTTACAATACTTTTACATCTTCAGGAATTTAGGTTTGGGGTTGGGGTTTTTTTGCTGTTCTTCTGATCTATCTAGCATAACTACAGTTCCGGGGCCCCCAACAAAAGAACATGGAGCTCTTGGAGAGAGTCCATAGGAGGGCTACGAAGATGATCAGAGGGCTGGAGCATCTCTCCTATGAAGACAGACTGGGAGAGTTGGGGTTGTTCAGCCTGGAGAAGAGGAAGACCTTAGAGCAGCCTTCTAGTACCTCAAGGGGCTACAGGAAAGCTGAAGAGGGACTTTTGACAAGGGCAGGGAGTGGTAGGATAAGGGGGAATGGTTTCAAACTAAAGAGGGTAGATTTAGGTTGGATATTAGGAGGAAATTCTTTTGTGTGCGTGTGGTGAGACAATGAAACAGGTTGTCCAGAGAAGCTGTGGCTGCCCCCTCCCTGGCAGTGTTCAGGGCCAGGCTGGATGGGGCTTGGAGCAACCTGGTCTGGTGGGGGTGTCCCTGCCCATGGCAGGGGGGTTGGGACTGGGTGATCTTTAGGGTCCCTTCCAACCCAAACCAGTCTATGATTCTATGATGTATAAGCATTTGACAAGCTCTGGGCTTCGGTAAGGAAGGAGACCACATCTCCCCAAAGGTGCAGATGGGTTTCTTCAGCGGCTGTTGGGTCGGTTCTGCCGTATTCCCACAGCGATCCAAGCACGCTTTGATTGTCTCATGTTAACCCCTGCGAACACCAGGACTCTGTACCCCAAGGCACAGGAGCTGAAGCGGAATCCAGGCCCAGGGCCGAGAACCGGCCCCACCGCTCCTTCGCGCTTCGGCGGCGCTCACATGGAGGAGGAGCCCCCTGTGCGGGGCAGGCGGCCACGCGTGGGCCAGCGCCGTCGCTCTGCCGAGCCCCCACACCAGGGCCGGGCCGGGCCGTGTGTCAGCGGCGGGAGCGGCCCCGCCCCCTCCGCACAAGCCCCGCCCC
>VZRW01002974.1:0-20285 GCA_013398125.1 Aegotheles bennettii
CCTGACTTCTTCCGGGGCTATAACAACATAATTAACATATTAAACAACATATAAACTCCTGTCTCCGCAGAAGGAGAATTACAGTCCCTCCGGAGTGAGACAGAACTTTGCTTTTGCAGCCAGATCAAATACCAAGCTTTGCAACGATTGAGGAGAGCATCTAATTGTAAACTTTTGGTGCCCTGCACTCAGCCTGCTGTTCAAGGACAAGTTAAGTTAGAATAGACTTCTTTAAGTAGATGTTTGCACCCTGTTTACCTACCAGCCTTGACTTCACTCTCTTAGGAAGCTCCTCTTCAAGAGTATACACATCATCCCTTTTCACCATCAGCTGTGACCCATCTTCAAATTCCACCTAGGAGAAAAACAGAAGTTGTTCTGCAAGAAGTCTCAGAATCCTCCTACAGCTACCCAGAACTTGCCTTCTCTGCACTGAGGCTTCTCACAGAATAATCTTCTACCACTTGAATTTTATAAGATATACATGCATGCATGCAAATGGCAACAGACTTTAACCAAAACCTCATCAATCCCATGGCAGTAAAAGTAACCCAGAAAGTTCTTGGATATTTTTGTAACAACTGACAAGACAGTCTGGCTGGTCACTTTAACACTGGTCACTGAACATTCATTCCTTTGGAAGTGTGCAAGGCATGATGTACTCTTACTAAACAGAGAAAAGCACAACCAAACTTATTTTAAGTAATTTAAGCTACAGGAACAAAGTTTACGGAAGAACTGCAGACCAGCAATTTTTCGGAAGCTGACACTTCCAAGTAGGCAGCCAGACAGAAGTAGAGCTGCAAGCAATCACTTTGCTCTTAACTTCAGCAACTGTTATCAGCATCTGGCACTGCTGACAACACTAACTTCCCCTGGAGGGTTTAAGTGTGACTCCCCTACAGCTCTGCTGGCTTTGAGAACAGCCCTGTTGACATGGCCAGCTTGTTACGAACAATGAATCTTCAGATAATTCCATACCTGGTACATCTGGATGGCATGTGATGCAACAAACTTGGCTCCATAAACTTGTCCATCTGTCCATCTCACCTGCACAACTTCCCCTTCAGCAGGAGGACCTAACTGAAGACAGTCTCGACTCTACAGCATAAAGGAGGAAGGTGGGAGACAAGAAGGGCAAGCAGCTTCCTTATGTGAAGATTCAGCAAACCACAGGGGAGTCCATCCCAGTCACATGGCACACCACCCCAACAATTACTCCATTTACATCCATCTATGTAATCTGTATTTGAAACCAAACAGTGAGCCCAACTTCAAAGTAAGCAAAATGCAGGAATGGTATGTAAGTACCAGCAAGTGTTCCTTCAGACCTACCACTGCTAAGCAGCCAAAGATTAGCTGCACTCCCTGTTCCTACATGCTCTCAGTTAAGTCAGTCTCATGTAACACTCCTAAGGCCATCTTGCAGCACATCTCAGCCACAACAGGACCGAGAGCTGGAAAAATTACCAAATCCCCTGCTGTGTCTGCTCTGCAGTAACAAGAACTGACTCGCACCATGTGCCCTCTACTGGAGCCAGACTCCCTCTGCATAACGTACCACAATGTCTTCTGGGTACAGGTTATCACTGAAGGAACCATCGTCAAAGTTGACCTCGTAGAAAGTTTCCTTTGCAAGGCTGACCACTTCACACTGATAGAAGCGACCATTCTTGTGCTTGCTGATGACTATCTGTCCAGGTGACAGATCCTGGAGTGCAGCCTTAGCTCGCTGAGAAGAGAAAAAAAAAATAAATCACTTTTCACACAACGAGTCAATAAAGAACATGTTGAGGACCATAGCTCCAATGCTGGCAGACAAAGAAGCAAAATACTTTAGTTCAGGTGAGCAACTCTACTCAAGACACCATCAGCAGCATTTTCAGAAAAGTTCTGCCTCTGGTATTTCAAATGCATAAAGCTTAATCTGTTAGATGCCACTGTCCTTAATTTACTTAGTAAATTAAGCTCTCATTCTTCAGAGCAATGCAAAGCCTTAAGACTGTCGTGGTTTCAGTGGCTAAAAAGGCTAATGGGAACTTTGTAAACTAATCAGTCACTTGAACATGAAATTGTATGACCTGCTGGAGCCCCAGTGCTAATTCCTGTTTATTGAATATCTCAGCATAATCCCAGTTACTACTCAATACAACAGCCACAGGAGGATGTAATATGTTCCGTCCTTCTGGGCTGCAAATCAAAATACAAAAAAGGACCTAACTGAGATCACTCAGAGCAGCTGCAAAGCTGAGATCAGAATCCCAAGACCAACACTGCTAGATTACAGTGAAAATTCTGAAAGAGACTTTGAAAGAATTACATAATCTAAAACTTCTAAGCAGTTCAAATCCTGGGAATCACAAACCTACTCACCTCTGCCTGAGATGGAATCTTATGCCTGAAGCAGGTAATGAAGACAACAAATGGCCAGTCATCAGGCTGCATCATGACTCCTGCTGCTTGGGCACAGCTGACATGAAAGGATGTGGGACACCGACCATGTGAGCACTGTACGCAGCAACCTGCAATTCTCTTCCTTCGTTTCTTGCAGAAGATGCATTTCTGTGGACAGGAAACTAGAGGTTATGGGTTGGCACTAGCTTTTACACCACACAAAGGTCTAGGTGGTCTAAGTATCTGATACTGTGCCATTTACTCTCTGTGAAAGCACTGCTACCTTGATTAAAAAGAAGCAGAAGATTACCAGTTCTAGTTTATGATAAGGAAATAATTAATAAATTTAAAGCAACTTCATAGATGAAACACATAAGTTAAATATCTACCAGCCCAACACACACAAAGAGTGCGAGCTCAGGATCCTAGGAACAGGAGACCTTGGATTAAATCAGTCTACAATGGTCCATAGTCAACAGGGCCTTCCAGCACTTGGCTATTAGTTACACAGGGATTAGGAACAAGATTAGAATAATGGGCAGAGACCAGAGACAAAAAAAAATATAAAATAAGTAAATAATTAAACAAACCACAGAAGTAACAGTTAAAATTCCATCATTAGCACAGTGACCCAATTACACTTGGGTTGGGCCTGATGTGCTGTTGTAGGAAAAGAATGTTACCTGTAATGCATTGGCATATGCAAAGCAGTTAAAAGTCATTTCCCCCTTCAACACTGAGCTGTTAGAATCTGAGTAAGTACAGCTGCTTTCTTGCTGAAGACATTCACCCATTATACAAATGCCTCCCATATCCTGAAGCACTTCAGTGCTCAGAAGCAGTCAATAAAGCAAGTCAAATACTAGGGATTAGAAAAACAAAGCAAATACCACCATTACACCACTGTATAAATGTCATTTGTCACATACTGAAAACTGTGCCTCCCTTGCTGGCTCCTCATCTGAAGAAGCACATACTAGAACAGGGAAAGGTTCAAGAAAGTGCCAGAGAGAATTGCCATTTTCCATACAAAGAACATCAGACTAAATTCTTCAGTCTGGACAGGAGATGACTTGAGGTCAGAGGACTAAGTGAAGGCTCCTAGATTCTGAACGGACCGGAGAGACACTTTGAACCCTCACCAGTGAAGCATAGGTGATCCTTACCAGTCTGAAACGTTGCAGGGGGATTTTGCCAACATCTACAGGACTCCGCTCTGCAATGTTCACAAATTTTGCCTCCAGTACTGCTACAGCACACATCACGTGAACCCACCTGTTAGGACAGAAGAGGTAAAAGCAAAATTAATATGCATTAGGCCAACTGAGGACACTTCAGAGTTCAAATAAATACTGTTCTGTTGAAGTTTGCCATATAAACCATGATAAATAGTCTCTGGGAATTAGCAGTGTAAACTTCCTTCCTACTGCTAATAATAGGGCACATGTGGGGCAAAACCAAGACTTCTTTGTACTTCCCATCATTACTAACAGGCACAACAGAAGAGCAATTTAGCATGGCTAGTGTTGGCTGCATACCTGCATTACAAAGGCCTGCCTGATAGGTTTATTCCTTCACAAACCTGTTCCATAAAAACTGCTCAGTCACTACTGAGTTACTTTTGGGACTGTGACCAAGAGATTGAGGCTCCATTTAACATCCACAAGACTTTGAGGCCAAGTTTCAGTCACTCCACACTGTTACGATTCTGTCCCACTGCTATTTTGCATCAAATAACTTGAGATGATCCACCACACCAAAGGACACAGGACAGGCCATTGTATGCAGTGTACTTGCAGTATGTTGTGCTACCTGAAGCTACGGTTGTCCTGTGTGTCTCCAACACCACCACACATTATATGCAGAAATCAAAACCCTCTGTGAGAAGGTACTGAGAGACGTTATCTCATCAGGAACCTTATTTTTATGTGGCACATTATACCTCTGCACAGTACACTTCTGCACTATAAAATGCAAAGCAATTAACATCTGCTGTCAACAGAACGAGAGTGAGGCATTACCTTTAGAGTTGATGATTGCTGCAGGTGAACTCAATGAACATACTTTACCATTGCCCCTCCAGTAGTACAAAATTTGAAAGGTGTTATTGGTCACTTTGTTACACCAAACACAGGCACTGGCTTTACTAGCTTACGGTCAGCTACTTAGGAACTGAGCTTCTCCCTTAAGACCAAAAAAGCTGGAACACTCACTTGTCATCATTGGCTCTCTGCAGTGCTCCTCCTCGTAATGAACACAGACAGCAGTCCTGGCACAAGGAAGAAAGCATTAGCTGAAGGAGTGAAGTCCAGGGAGGTACACTTGCCTCAGAACTCCTCAAAATGCACATCCAGGGGAAGAAAGATGTTTCCACTGGCAGAAGAGAGCTTACTACCTTGTACAGATCAGCCCTTTAGCTCTCAAAATGTGTTGCCCTTAGGGCAACGAATATAGACTCTAAGGCTGTTGAAGGCAAGCAGGCCTACCACTGAAGACTTGTTCAACTTGTTTGTTACGGGTTCCTTTCACAACCACAATACCCTATATATTCTTTGAGGATTTGTAAAGGATCTGGAACAAACACCAGCAAATATGATTCAAAAGGTTGACCCAAAAGGTTGACCCGTTCTGCTGATCTAGAGCCTACAGGGTTTTTTTGAGGGAATCCCATTCTTCTTCCCTTCTTCACATATGCACACTTCCTCAGTTACGAACAGAAGTTACCTTCTGTTTCAGAAACAGCAGCTACCATAAATTAAGACAGACAATGGAGCTATTCCCACATTCATGCAGAACATCTTCTCTATGACTCACCGTGAGCTCAGCAGCTTTGCAGGAGATAAAAGGATTACTTCACTATAGCTTAAAAAGCATCAAAATACCATGGACTGGCTTCTAAATACTCTTTAAATTGCCTTCTTATCACAGGAGAGAATAATAAAAATGAAAACCCACTATGGAAATGAACTTTGTAGCCAAGTTCCCAGATGCACCAAACTCCGCTGTAGAATCTTGTAAGAAACTTTACCTCTTCTAAGGCATTTTCTGTACATCTGGAGCACATCCAGTCTGCAGTGGCCTTGTCAGGAGATACACCATAACAACCTAGAACAGACACATCTCAGTTAAGAGCTTACCTAGACTCAGACCCATTCCCCTAGGGCCCAGAAGTAAAGCAGGAATTAAAAATCAACGAGCCTAAAGATGATGCTGTGTATTTCAAATTAATCCATGCAGCCAACTCCAGATTTAAACATCCAGCACTCAATTATATGCCATTCAGATAAGGGCTGAGCTTGGTCTATTTGTGTGTTAAACAGTCTGGTAGAGGCTTGCTGTGTTGTACAGACTACAGAGAATTTCGAGTTAAGTCTAGATGCACTCACTTGCATGAACACAGACATGGCAGTTCTTGCAGGTGATGAGTACGCTGGTTCCATCTTCCTCTAAGTAGGGGGTCGAAAGATTGAGGTCAGTGCTGCAGCCAGTTGTCGTAAAGCACATTTCAGGAATCAGGGGTTTGGTTCGGATCTTTCCATCCACTGCAGCTGGAGTTACTCCAGAGTTGCCTCCACACTCTGCCTGGATGGACAGCAAATTTAAGTTTTACAAGTAAAACCATCTCATGTCATCTTTATTCACCCATTATTCTGTATATAAATCCAGTTATAAGAAAGAATGAAGGTGCTGAAAGATTTAAGAGTCAGTAGGTTAGATGAAAATACAGTTAGTTTATAAAATTCTCAGCTACTGCAGCTTCAGAATGAAATTATTTCTACCCAAATGGCTAAAGGCAAGGTCTGAACCTAATCCCTCTAATAATCAACAAGATACACATCAAACATTATCCTTCCTGACAGAAGAGATGGAATCACCAAGCTCACATCATGCCCTGTGGGTAATACACCTGCTGCATTCCCCCATCCCCTACTGCAGAGGACCATAACACTGCTGTCCAACATCATTCATTTATCTTACCTCGATACAGGAGGATTATGATCACACAAATACATATCTATTGCAATCCCAATTATTTTTTCCTTCTGAACAAGTCTAATGGGCTTTGAAACTAATTTATTTCTGGGAAATAAGCAGACTAAACATGCAGTTTCCCAGTTAAAGCTCAGGAGATTTTCATGATAATCTTTGGTTTCGATTTAGAAATTACAAATGTCAAACCAAACAGCAATTACATGGAAAGTTTACAGAGATAACCTTCCATTCAAGTTACCCTTCTTAACAGTTAAAAAGAAATTAATCAAACCGTCCTTTGTACCTCATAAGCCACCACAAAAGTAGCTTGCCTAATCTTTTAGAAATATTATTAGCAGAAATTGCAGTAACAGAATGAAGCTGCACTGTCCCTCCTACAGTGCAACAAAAGGCAGGAAAAAAGTAGTCCAGGTAAGGATCACAGTTGGAAGGGAACTGACATGTTTTCAACAAGTCTTGTTTATTCAGAGTCTGTCAAACTTACTGATTTACACTAAACATTACACATCAAGCAAAAGACTAATGACTGAGGGAAATCTGTAACAAGGCTGAATAAAATGAGACTTTTTTTCCAAGCAGCTAGATACTTTTCTTCACAAAAGAAAAGTGAGTATTTGTCTGGCATTTTGTGCCAATTTTTTATTTGAGTAGGCAACTGGAGTGAGTTCCCAGACTTGCTATAGACTTCCTGAAGTTGGAACAAAGACACTAACCACAGCTCAAGTCTTGGAAGAGTTTATCCTTCACTGCCTGCTGTAGACAGACATTTGAAAACCTGCAGCTAATTTTCTGCTTAATAGCATTTAGAACTCAAAAAAGAAGCTAGCAGAAATTATCCTCAAACTGTTAACTTTATGCAGTGTCAGCACTAATGAAATCCCCGTGTACTATGCAGCTTCTATGTAGAATTTTCAGTCCTAACAAGAAGCTGCTCCCAGGGAGAAACAGCAACATCAAATAGAAACTATGGTCTGTGGTTTTCATGGAAATTAGGAACTATACGCACTACAAACTCTCAACAAAAAATTGAGGTCTTTATTTCCAAAACTGGGTTGAACATGTTTCTCGCACCAGCATGACCATGCAGTGATCTCAAATGAATCAAGTATGCTTAGGATACGGGAAGGGACAAATTAAGTTGCAGGTGGAACACACAACCAGACAACTATTCAAGCCACCTTAAAATTACATAGCTCCAGCACAGAAAAAAAATTCAGTGTGGGATTCCTGCCTAAGCTTTTACACAACACGACAAGGGGGTTCTGCAGCCCATCCTGAGCTATGCACTGCTACAGCTGCACTTCATTAAAAGCACATTTTTACATGCCATAGCTACTGTCAATATGTATATACTCCAAGAAAGTCAGCTTTCTATCTATGCCATCCACAAACACAGCCCTAAATCCTTTTAAGTAAAAGGTTTTCTTCCTTGCCAGCTCCCCAGAGACCATGTGCTATGAATGCACTTAAAACTGTTCTTTTAAAAAAAGTGTAGAAGTGAAGGTGTCAGTCTGGAAAAGACCAATGGGATTTTGTAGCCAGCTCCAGCAACATCCAAGCTCGATTTTGCACTTCTAGCAAAAGCCTGAGAACACAAAAGCTTCTGCTGAACAGCAGAGCCCACAGGCAGCCCATCACAGGTGTGGTGAGGTTCACCTAATTGTGCTCTCCTGGAGCAATTCCTTGGGAAGACTCCAAAACTGATACTTTTGTTAACTGGCAATACACAAACCAACATGTAGAACTACGCATCACAGCAGCAACCACTTCAGCCATCTCTATGGTAACATTAACAAACTTCGTCTACATACCTGATATGTCTGGAAGAGCATACAAACAGCACAGTAAGGAGACTGCTGAGCCATGGCTCGATTGTATTCTTTTTCAGCCTCAAAATTTGGTAGTCGATTCTGCCACAGCTGGCTAAGTGGCTTGGCCCACGCTTCTGTCTCCTCAGCCTCTTCTTCAGGAGTCAGTTGCTCTGATGCCTCTGCAATAAGAGATCATTAACTCAGTAATTATGTGTCCTTTTATAGATACTCTTCTTGCAAATGAAACTAAGCAAGGCAAGAAGTTCTGAATGGAGATGCCAGAAATCAAATTACAGAAGAATGATGGGAGCCAGGAACTGGGTCTCCTTTTTAAGAGGCTTCTACTAATCCAGCAACCGTGCAGACACACGATAGGTTTATTGGGTGCGAACAGCACCAGCTCCAAATTACATCAAGACTAAGGCTGTCAGCCAAAGAATCTGGTGGTGGTTTGTTTTTTTTAAATCATGAATATTTGCATCAATTACTGGAAGGCTCTAAGGCAGATACAACTATGCAACAGTCTCTGGTACTGGTTTAATTTTCTTTCAGAGCTGTGACTCTCCAGAGAATGGAACAGGAAAGAAAGACACAATTTGAGAGAAAATTTAAAGATGCAAGCACAAAAATATGAGATAAGCACCTTGTCTAGGATGCAGAGGTGTTGCTTGCTGACTCCTGCTTATCATCAGTTCCTCAATGGAATACCCCACGCTGCCCACAGAAGCAGAGACCCTCTCCAGTTTCCCAAAAGCACCAGGCTTTACTTACCATCGTCACTAATGCAGTCTTTAACCAAGAGCGGGTGATGGCGTGGGAGCTTGCTCAACGGCTGGCGACGACCCTTGGCTTTCTTACTCTCCTTCATTGATCTTATGTACTCCTTTGCCACCTGGAAAAGGAGAAGCAATTTAGCAGTCAAATACAGTGTGTCCTTTTGACATTATTTTTGAAAGGAATTTATTTTTAACTTAAAGAAACCTCCACAAAACACACACATGCTTCCATGATTTTATTTCTAACAAACTTAACTCCAGCTCTAAACTAGTTCAGTTTTCAAAAGAACCACTTGCAGCACTTTTGCTAGGGAAAAACAGATAGAGCTGCACTAGCTCTCTTGAGCCATTAAAACAGACACTTTACACAGGTCCCAGTGTAGCTTTTGATGCAAGTCTGTTTATTTAAGAGTAGTGTAAAAGACAGAAACAGAGAACAAGTTTAATGTCCTAACTTAGAAGACCACAGTAAGAAGTCTCACGTATTCTGGAGAAATCCTCAGTTTGTATGTGAACTTAAAAATTCCAAATTTAAAAATAATTAAAAAATATATTAAAAATTACAGAGTTCATTTGCATCTCAAACTAACAGGCTTATTGTAAGTGAGGAAAACTTTTACCCACTCTGCTTATTACTTGCATTGATGTCTTTCCAAACAGACTGGAAGAAGGAGATTACAACAAGTTATTTCCTCTTCCCTTGGCCTTATGTAAAAACAAGTGACACACGGACAAAATTACTACTAACCTGACAAGCAAGGCAATAAAAACAATGATTTTAACAGCCCAGGAAGTCTTGCAATAGAGAAGAACCCCTCTGCCTTTTTTTTCCCCTTTTTTTAACCTATTATCTATTACTCTAAGAGCAGAAACAAATCTTAGATTAAATGCATCTTACATCTTTTTAAATCTCTTCTTTTATAAAAGAAGCCAGAAGGGAGCATAACAATCATTATCTCTGATTTCCTACATAGATTTGGATGCAAGGCTTCTAAGAAACAGAACTGCTTTTATTCAAATTAAAACTAGCACTCCCAGTTACCATCCGATGAAAAAATGTTTTGAAATACACCATACTGGGGGAAAAACAATCTTCATCTATTAAAAATTCCACCTTTTCCCTGCATGGAGTATGTGATGGAGACATCAATAGCAGCAACAGGATTTCTTTAGTTTAAATAGACATGAGAACTCTCAGTTTCAGTTTAATTATCAACGGATTTGCCCATTTGTTTTTTTGTTTCTGTAATTCCTGAATTTCAAAGAGAATCATTATCGGCCTCCCACTCTCTAAACACTGATTTTAAGAGGGAAATAAAAAATATCTGAAAAGACACCACCAGGTAAGATTTTAATTATTACAGTCCCCGGGTTGTCTACTAAAACATTCATTGGCAGTTCTTAAAACACTCAAATTTTACATTCTCCCAACCAATAATTTCTGTTCCATCATTTCTTTTTTTTAAAAGGGACACAGAGATGTACAAGTGTATGTGATTTTAGATTAAAAAAAAATCTCAAACATATTTATGTGCTCATAATAAAGGCTGGACTGAACCAGATTCATTTTAGGCACAAATAGGTGTTTGTTACTATGAAAGGACCTGAATCAGCCTGTAACACTACCATGTCAAAACCACCAAGCTACTCTTTCCTGTAAAGCGCTTACATAATTTAGAGAAGTTCTCAAAACAAGGGATCTCCTTGTTTTCTAGGAGAGGAAAGAGTATAAGCTGTTCACCTTAAATCTTGCTTGTTTAGCAAACCCCACAGTTATCAAATAACACATCAACAACTAAGCAACCTGCTACGCAAACACCGATGGAACGAAAACGTAATCTGCACAGATAGGAAGTTTTGCCACAGGAAATCCATGACCACATAACACAGCCCTTATGCTTTCAGTACTCTCATACCTCTGCCAGTTCTTGTTCATTCATGCTAGCGGTGGCACTGGCTTTCTTTCCCGAAGTCTGCTCATTGTCAGATCCGCTGGCATCCCCTCTGGCATAGCTATGGACCGTAAGCACCCCAGCTGGCCCAGGAAGAGTTCGTTTTGCCAGCAGATCAGTCGATTCAGAGTCTGAAGAACCAGAATATGCAGGCGAGCTGGGCTGAACGCTGGAAGTTGTGCCCTGCTTCGAAGTTGTCAAAACTGAACTGGAATTTGAAGCATGTGAAATGGAGAGATCCAATGCAGCTGCTTCTTGCTCTTCCTCTTCTTCTTCTTCAAGCTTCACCGTTTTCAGTTCTTCAAATTTGGCCGAGTCCATGCGATCTAGAAGAAAGTATATACTGACTACTTCTAAAGTCTAGGAAGCAGAGAGAACATTTGTGCAACCATCTGCACAAAGCCAAACAGGAAAACACACTATTACACACAAAAAAGTTACATTAAGTCATGTAAAGAGCAGATCATTAATTCAAACACCTATAAAATCATGGGTGGCTTAGAGAAAGAGAGAATGAAAATGCTCATTGCCTCTTCCAGTACAAGAACTATGGTATATCAAACAAAACCAGCAGACAGTGAGTTCAAAATAAACCGTTATACAGTGTAGCTAAACAGCACAGCTCCTGGCCACGTGACGCTGTAGGTGAGAGGTTACAAAGGTTCACGAGAGGCAATAGAGGAAAAATAAAAAAAACACAAACCAGGAGAAGAGTATTAAATACAAGCTGCAAAGGGATGGCAAACAGAATACTAGAGAGAAGCACCACATATGTTTGCCCTGTTCCTATGTTCTTCCATAAGCCCCTTGCTGCTCCCTAAGGATAACTGACCCATTACAAGCCACATTAATTTTCCTCCCGCCTACTTCAATAAAGCATCTATACAGCATACCAGACCCACACTACCAGGAAGTGTGCACGTTTTACTGAGCAATTTCTATAAACAGGTCACATTGCACAAGAGGGATACAGAGCACCTTCGACTACCGATGCACCCAATAAATTACTGTGTGCAGGCAGGCAAAATAAAAATAGCAAAAAATCAAAGCTAGAAGTACCAATTTCTTAAGCGAGTCTCATGCAATACTTCCTGCTCCCCTTAATTCAGCAGAAAGGCAACATCCCTGTGACCTACCTGGTCAGTCAGTCATTGAAGCAGCTATGGGATGGCTGCCTACACTTCTGCTTCCCCCAGTATTTTTTTATGTAATTCTCACTGGGGAGTTATCCACAAATAAGCCACGAAAGCTTATAAGTCAAGCTCTGGTTATTTCATGTACTCAAATCAGAGGCAGAAGTGTCAGGCACAACCTAAAATTGTTGTAGATGCACTCTTTGGTCTTGAAAAATCAAACGGTAATATATTAGGTCTCATGACAGTAAATTTCTGAAGTGCTTGCCATGGCTCTGACAAACTAAGTCTCTGCTTTTTTTGGACATGACAACATTCTACTGACTAGCATCCTATGAAAGAGTGCCCCAGACTCGGCTCTAGCAGCTTCTCCCCCTGAAGAACACTCTGTGTCCCCTCATACCAGGATAAAGCTTGACAGACAGTTACCTGGAAGTTTGAGTCTTTGTTCACCTTGATGCAGAAGTTCACTTGTAGGTCTCTCACGAGGCTCTGTTGTGTCTGCTGCATACTGCATGGAGCTCAGCTCCTCCTTGGGGAAGGCCTCGCTCTCACTCACCTCTTGAGGCACTTCCAGGCAGACCCTGTGCCTTTTCGTTCCTATGCGATGCTTGGGGATGCTGCAGAAGACAAATCCACCCGTCAGGTTATCAAACATGTAAGTGTGCTGAATTTCTGTCTGGATGCACAGAATACAGCCTGGTTTGGATCACTGTTTTATGAGACAGCATCTCGCAAGCCAAATAGTTTCCAAATTATTCTGAAGTGTTTTCTTTGCCTTTACAAAAGCAGAGTCAGTAACCCTTAGGGATGACTCCTCAGCACTTGTTAATCATGTATTAGGCAACTATGTTCTAGCCAGGCATTCTTTACCTTAAACAAACAAAAAAAACCCCAACAAACACAAATGAAACCAAAACACCAAAAAACCCACCACTGAAGACAGCTTTAGGAACAGTAGCTGACACTGGCTGAAAAATATTTAACTGCAAAACATAAGATAATTAGCCTGTCCCCCTTCAGCAACCAGGAACTGCACGCTGATGTTGCAGCTTGCAGCACTGATAGTACCAGAATTTGGTAGCAAGTACTGTCCCATGATCCCAATACAGTCCCTTTTTCTTCTGGCCTCCCAGAGTAAGATGCACACTCCCAATCCGGGCTTTGGGTGTCTGTCCAAAGATGAAGAACTACCTTTCAAGCTGGTGCATTTCCTGTCTATCACAGACCACCATCAATGAGGACTTGAACAGTAAAAAAAAAATAATTAAAGAATAAACGCTATTCCCAAGAAAACAGATTATTGTTAACTCTTGACTGCTGTTGTTCTACCAGAATGGCAAACATTTAATTGCAGCTGGGTCCAATTACTAATAACCCAATAGAAAAGCAGAGGATTATATAAAGCACTACCTTTTTGTCTCATCCCCATCCACCTCCTCTTTACATGTCTCTTCTGCTTCCATTTCCTCAGCACACTGCTTCCCATTCTTGACTTTTTGCATGAGATCCCCTTTGAGGAACTCTGCTGCCTCTGGGGTTGGAAGAGCATGGTCAATGACAGTCACGTCCTTTCCGGCTTTCCAAAGCTTGTAACGATCTGGCTGATATTTCCTCACAAACACATCCATGGAGATCTTCACCATGTCCTTCCGACACGAGCACTGAAATTGCAAAAGATATTCAAGTAAGGGCATATACTCAACAGTTCTACTCTGCATTCCGGTATCACTTTGCTCTCAGAAGCTTAACCGAAGAATAAAAATAAAATCATTTACTCATAATTAAGCTTCAGAACTCTAAAGACTCCTTCCTAGGAAATCAAAAGGGCGTCTATTAAGTTACTAAAAACTGGGCAGAAAAGCCAGTAAAAATAACAAAACAGAAAACCAGATGTTATCACAACAACTAAGAAAGCAAACTCACCAGCCTATTTACAGAGTCGCTGGTAGAAGCTGACTGTTTGAAAATGAGCTCATACAAAAATAGCCAGCAAAACAAAACCAGAGACTATAATGGGGAAGTTGGAGCCACACAAATTCTGGGTCTACTCAGAGAAGAAGTGGTTCCCCTTGTCTGGGTATGGTTACAGCTACTGCTTCAAAGCATTTGCTTCAGTGTAATTTCTGAAAACATAACCCATGTTTGTAAGGCACCTCTGCAGGAATATAATGCTACTGAGTCTAAAGGTCCAGCCAAGAGACTTATTTCGGCACAGGACTTCAGTTACCACAGTCATACTTTCAGGCTAAGCAGTCAGTAAACAATGATTACAATATCAGACAAAATTCTGACAAGTCCTGACCACCAAGAATACCCTTTCATCTCTGGAAAGACAACCAGTTCCTTGCTTTTCTTTGAAGCCTCACGTGGATCTACACAAAGCTAAGAAACATGTTATATGCTACCCATAGCTGAAATAAAGACATGAAACAGGAGGCGCCTGGATGTTGTCACTGTATCAGAAAGCAAACACCACATCTTAGATGGACAAACCACTGAATTCACTCCTTAGAACAAACACTGGGAGCTTAACGAGCAGCAGAACATTAGGCACTGCACTCAGGTTGTTAGTATGCAACAGGATGGCAACAGAGCGCACCTACCAGCACAGACTGCTTCCCGTACTCGATCCACCGAAGGGTAGCAAAGTTGGTCGATTCAGCACAGTTAAAGCCATGATTAAAGCCAGCATGATAGCTATAAGGAAAGGTTATCATGAACTCTCCGGCCTCCTGTGTCACCTAGAAGACAGGCAAGACACTGCATTGAGACAACCTAAAAGTCGACTTGGTGGGTCTGAATATCAGAAGCTCTCGTACCCCTCAGGCAGCATATCTGAAACCCCCACCCACAGGCAGTGGTTGGAATTAATTGCTGCAACATACAGACTTGGTGCTCATCTTCCCTATTCTCCTGCTTATGTTAAGTATCTGTTTATTGGAAAGCAACACTTCAACAGTTTTTACTGAAACACAACGTAACTAGTCAAAACTGCAGAAAGTGGTTATACATATGAATACTCTGTGACAAGCTATCTGGAGGTTATAAAGATAACTTGTTTTTAAAGAAAGATACTTGTCTGTATCAGCTAAAGGTCTGGCTGAACAGCATCTAATGCCAAGCAAAATTTCTATCCACACACAACCTGGAAATTTATGACTCTTTCCTTTTGCTGTTCATATTCAAGCACAACTCTCAGTCAGTCTTCTACCACTGCTCCTCAGCATTTCCCCACTGTTTAACAAAGGTTTGTGACAAGACCCTTCAGCTATCCACAGATGTGAGAGTACTTATGAGAAAGGACCCAAAGACCTCAGTGTGTGTGCAAAAGGAGGGTGGGCAAGTTATCACCTGGGAAATCAAGGAAGTCTATAAAGTTATTAATGTCATGAAAAAAAAAATTAATAGGGAACAAGTCATATTTTCTATTGAGGAAGCAGACCACAAAAAATGAAATCAGCAGGGGACAAGTCTCAAATAAAAAAAAGAACAATCTCTCTTCACTAAATACATGGCTAAGCAGTGAAGTTAAATCTAACACAGGGTGTTCTATCTAGCTGCAAGCTTTTTTTAAAAAAAGGCACAAAAGACAGAGCCTTTTCTTGACAGATTTTTCTGTCAAATTTTCAGACCCCAGCTGCTGGATAAATGGAGGTACAGTGGGAAAAGATTCCCTTATACCCTCCCTGCTCCTGTCTTCCTCTCTAAGCATCTGCTGTTGGCTGCTGTCGGAGATGAGAGCTGCATGAACCTCCCGACTGAGCTGGTACAATCATGATTACTTTTCTACACCTTATCAAATGGGATGCCGTATTTCTTCAGGATTGATGGGGAGATGAGGGTCATCTTGTGACGGAGAAACGCTTCACAGCTTTGGGCACTTCCTGGAAAGAAACCTGTTTAAAATAAAAGTGAGATCTTACTGTTCTGCTGTGAAGTAAATTAATTTTTTAGTAATTTTTATGAAAGATTACTGTCTAAACAGTGTTTTTCCCTAGGCCTAAAATTATGGGCTACCTTATTTGAAGTCTGAAAAAGCATAAGAAAGACAGAGAAGAAACTTCCCTTGGCTATAACCTTCCAGTTCTAATAATGAATAGTTAAGGATTTTCTCATTAAAGGTTACATGGACCACATTTTTTGTAACCTGACATTTCTCTTGTGTGTATGCTATAAACAAACACTCAGAAGTAATATAATCAAGATTCTAAAAGGCAAATTATTAGTTCAGCTGTGCCAGCCTGTGCTCTCATAAACGTTACAGGCATGTCGTTACTCTAAAGGAGCTGGAACTCACCGTGGCTGCGTGTCCCACCTTCCACAAAGGCAAGACACGAATTGCCCAATTACCTTTTGCAAGTCTCTCCAGTCGCTTCCCGTGCTCTGGAGGGATAGAGTACCTGCAGTCATAAGAATGAGTCTGTTAAGTTCAAGTGACATAAAAAATCTCAAAGTGCAGATGGAAATCATAACAGGCACCAAGGCATCAACTACTTAAAAAAACATAATAAAATCCCCCATCTCTACACAGTTTCTTTCAAAGTTTGATGATACAAAGCTAAAAATCTTTATCAAGGACTTTTACCTCTCTATCCCAAGAAAAATCAAGAGCCAAAAGCTGGCCATCGCCTCCACTGAATTTGGCTTAAGTAGTCAAGAACGTTACAAGTCTGATGTATTGAATTAGCAGATCTGCACAGCAAAACGTGAATTGTGAGAAGAAAGGGAAGAGCACTTCCTGACCTGCCACAGCTCACAGCTGTGCAATCGCTACCACACTCGGTGCAAGGAGGAACACAGCAAGAGAGAAAATGGTATCATCTCTTTCAGCTGCTCAGACCAGAATGGGACTGAGTCAGATGCAATGCCACATCCTTAGCATATGCACAGCTTGTGCTCTTCAGGGCTACATTAATCTCTCTATACACACGTTTTTTACGGGAGCCACTAAACTTGTATTTGGTTTGTCTACAGCAAATAAAACCACATACTTCGCTTGCTTTTGCTCTGGGATAGAGTGCTATATTCTTGATGGAGTTCCTTGTTAAGTAAATCAAGATAAAGTATCAGCAAAGTTAACTTCTGCCACATACTACTGTGAAAGAAGCAATGGCCAGGAGGTTTATGTGACTGAACTATTCTTTTTCACGTTCCCCTGCTATTGCCACTGCATGGGGTTGTTTGCTGGTCACATCGCGCTAGCTATTATTTTTTACTTCAAAGTTGCATTAAAAGGCAGCCAAAAACACTAGTTCCCAACAAAAGTGCCATGGAAACAATTGTTGAAGCTGCTTGAGAAATTCGTGAACAGAAGGGAATGATTCACTGCTAAAATGCAACCCATGCTACAGAAAAATTCGGGAACCTCCCCTAAAAACAATCATGAACGCTCAGACACTGGATGAACCGCTCAGCAAGATCCACTAGCCTGCTTTTAGATCTATGATAAATACCAACATCTCAAAGCCTGTTAACAATCGCCTGTTCCCTAGTGCCTGGGTGATAACAGGCGTATTACCTCTGTACTGTCATTTCAGAGCCTCAGGAAATCATAAGCAAGTTTTCCAAGTTTTGGCCCTATTGCAGCATCCACCCTGCATCATAATTCTGAAGAACTCTTTACACCAGGACAGCAAATGGACTTTCTAGAAGGCAACCAAATAAACACTACCAAAGACCTGCACTGTTCCACAGTTCCTTACGCCTTTCTAGTGTTCTTGTCTCCAGATACAACTGCAGTGTGAGGTTGGAGGGATGGTAATTCCTTTAGTCAACTCTTGCAACCTTGGGACTTTGACTCCGTATTTTATCATATTGTTTTTCTACATCTAGAAGCTTCCCTAGAAAAATCTTACCATGACTTGGGTTCCCCAAAATGCAAGTAATTAATACTGTAGAGATCCATGTCCTCGGTGTGCCAGGCAAAGGAAGTTTTCCACATGCCAAAATACAGGTAAGGAGTGTTCACTCCCTCGATGGTTATGCCGCTTTCATTCTCCACGATATCCAGGATCGTGTTCAATCTGCCGATATTCCACATGTCTACATGCTGCGAAACAGAAGCCTTGTGTTAAATAAGAGTCATGGAGGACAGAACCACCTGACTAAGACAACAGTCACTAAAGGTATCAGACACATGTGAAACAGCGCATCAAGACAAGTCATCTACCGGCAACGCTCAAACCATTAGCTAGTTCAGAGAAACCTAAAGTTGTGCGTGGTGTTAGCTTACACACTGATTGTTTACTGGCCACTTTCATGGAGGGGAAGAAAAAAAGTCATCAGCCAACATAATGAAGGAGAAATATTATGAAGCTACAGACTTTACAGAGCAAAGAACGGTGAGAGCTTGAGCTGATGTCTGAACCCTCTTGAACAGAAAGACTTCAAAAATGCATTGTAATTTAGGAAACCAGCAAGTAGAACACATACCCTTTTCTAGCCTGCATCACCCTCACAGGTAACAGCTACAGAGCTGTTCCACAAGGACACAAACACTAGTAGTGGGTATCAAAGCAGAGTGTGAACACTAATTGACACTTCCAACTCTCACACGCCCTTCAGGACAAAGCACCGCAAGAGCAACACACAGCAGCAGGTTTTGCTTCCTTGAACTAAACTGTATTACACTGGAGTGCTGACAGAGGTCCCTCAGAACGTGACCTCCATCACCCGCCTTTAACTGTCTGGGTTAAACGGAGAGCTTGTTATAAGCACATGGCTTACTGTGTTCCTGCCTGCTCGAGAAGCTGCAGCTCTGCTAAGACTAACTCTTTCTGAAAGTCAAGAGTCAAATGCTACGTTAGTATTTATGGAACGCACAGTTACTTGAAAACCAGAGCAGCTTTCTTACCTTGTCGTAAAGCGTGCCGTTAACATCAGCACCGTAGATGGGGGCGTTGAACGTAAGGTTCTTCCAATACTTTCGTTCCAGGTCTTCAAAGTCCGTGTAGCGGGGTGTGCAGTACCTGAAAAAACAAAGATACTGAAGAGTTTGCAGTTCGATATTTGGTAAGTCTAAACCCACGTTTTCCACCACTGAGAGAACTGAAAGCTACAATAAAAGCACCCAACGCGTGTTTCCAGCCAGACCCCCACCTCCAGGAACAGCAGTGAGAGCAGCCACACCTCTGATCCTGTGCGACTCAGGAACAAAGCATCAGGAAGAAAACAACTTTCTCCACTGCTCGTTTACTTTCATTTTTGGTTTGGGCACTTTTCTTGGCTCAGAACAATTTCAGTTTTTAGCTGTCACTACTTAGCACGGGAAGATGCAGCCAAAACCCAGAAATGATACAAAGAACAAGTTGAAGAGAGAAACAAACCCAAAGTTTTGTGCCACCGTGAAGGTAACAGATGTTTCCAGACTCACCTGCTAGTAATCTGGTCACGCACGCTCCGTTTACCAACAAAATACCTGCTCTTGATACCCATTCCTTGCTAACCAATCTCTGTGCAGCACCAGGGGACCAAATTCACACTCTAACACCTATTTAATGTGTGTCTATCTGTATCTACATTCCAGATAATTACATACATAGCACAGGAGAGTAATTTTCACCAAATTATTCTATTAGAGGAACAGAACCCTGAGATATCTGATGTGTGCTGCTCTTGCAAGGCAAAACATGCTCCAGCGGACAGACTGTGGCTGGACCCATGCTCCTTCTAATGGGATATTCCAGAAGCTGCTTTGCTTCAACTCCCTTTAACGGGAGTTCAGTTTTCTGCCTCTTTTCTCATGCCAAGAAGGTTCCTTTCTCTACCAGTCGGTGAAAATGTCACCGGTTTGGGGACAAACAAGACCGGGGCGCAGGGCAGACACACGGAGTTCTGCCTCTTGGTTGGACACAAGCGACCGCGGTCCCCAGGGGCACGGCCGCTCCCGGGAGCGCCCCGACGCGTTCTGCCCTGAGCCCGCGGGCCGGGGCCGCGCCGGCCGGGCCGTACTTGTCGCTGTTGGCGATCCTGCGGAACTCGCGGACCGTCATGGCCTTCTTCTGGATGTTGTACTGGGTGAAGAGCCCGGACTGCCCCGTCACCACCTGCTGGATGGGCGCCGGGATGACGAGCTCGTCGATGTCATCGTAGCACCGCCGCGGCTTCCACTCCTTCGGGGGCACGATCTGCGGGAGCAAACCGCGCCCGGTGACGGCGGCCGCCAACTTGGGCGAGCGGGGCCGGAGCCGCCGCCCGCGGGGTAAACAAAGGGCGGCGGGGCCG
>VZRW01002974.1:21434-95228 GCA_013398125.1 Aegotheles bennettii
CCGGTGGAGGCGAGCGGGGGCCTGCGCAGCGCCCGCGGGGCTCCCGAGCCGGTGCGGGCGGTCGGGGGGGGCTGGGATCAATCCTGTGCCAGGGGGGGCTCCCGTGAGCTCATGGGCTGCGGCGCTGAACGGTGACACACAATAGGCGTGTGCCAATTAAACGTATTAACCCGGCTAATTATAGCCCTGCGATTCCCGAGTGCGAGCGAAGCCAAAGCAGAATTTGATACTCTGCAAACTTGGGGCAGCGGCTCCGCCCGGGGCTGGGCCGAGGGAGTTGGGCCAGGTGGGTCAGCTGGGGATGTGGAGAAGTGCAGAAATGCCCCCCTGGCCAGCACCCATGGCTGATAATCCACTGCCGCGTGGGGCATCGGGACCTGACACCGCCCCTTCGGCAGCAAAGGCTTTCCAGTGTGGGCAAGGCTGGATGCTTGGAAGAGCCTGTCCAGGGATACTGAACTGCCCTTGGCCCGGGCTGGCTGCGGCTGTCACAGATGGGGGGGTCGTGCTCAATGCTTTCTAAATGTGCCAGTGCCGAGAGGCAACCTTGAAAGTCAGCACAACCCACCCGAAAGAGCTTGTAACCATCCTCAGAGGCCACGCTCGGCCCCTCGGGCCTAAATAAAACCATAATTTCACTGAATGTTTCTCCTGAGGTGTGTTGCCTTTGGTGTCATACCACGGGCATGCCACAGCTCTGAACATCTCAGCAAAAGAGCACTCAAACACAGATTTTCTGTAGTCTGCTGTCTCTCTCACACGCTCAGGCTCTGGATTGCCAGGCACATGGACCAGACCCCCGAAGTGCATTAAAATCACAGCAGGCACCAATGCTCAGCCTCCTGCAGAGGGAGGTACCAACACTGGCAGCTGCCAGGTAACCATTTTGAGGTGAACTCTGTGTTTCTGGCCTTTCTGGTGGCCTGGCAGCTGCGCTTGCATCAGTCAACCAATTTTCTAATATCGGGAGACATGAGCTGGTCTTTTCAGGATCACAAGTGATAAAATATTGCTGTGAGCGGAAATGTGTAGGCAGGAAAGCTTGATGGCATGTAATTGTTACTGTGGACTGAGGTTACTTATTAAAACTGGCAAAAAGGCAACAACGAGCTTTTAAATGGAGGGCTCGGAATCTTTCCTTCTCTCAGAAATGAACCAGGTCAGAACAGGCCAAAAAAGGAAAGAAAAAAGTCACTCAGCTGGGAAACTTTACAAATGAAAATGGCAACACCGCTTAGAACAAGAAATGCCAGGGCTGTGGGGGAAGGAGTTGCCAAGCTACTGCGCAGTCAGCTCAGATCTGTTCAGTGGTGCAGCTGTTTCTTTTCCTTATTTAACAACTGTTTTGCCCTTAGCAAACAAAATTTAAAGTAGTGGCATTGCAAAGGGCAGGTGTTTGGGCAGGGTGTTATTTGGACTAGATGCTCCTTACAGGTCCCTTTCAATTCCGTGATCCTGTGATGTAGCATCACTAGGAGGCAAGTCAAGCCTGGGCAGGGCCCACACAGCTCTCTCAGTATCAATGGATAAAAAAATTAAAATGGAAAGTGCAGGACAGCACCCCTGTGCCCAGGAACTCACCTCTGAGTAGCTGCCATTTAGCTGCGTCCCACCTGCCAACCCATGCCCTTTACAGAGCTGCTTATCTGAGGCTGCACTGGGGCTTGCTGGTACAGGTAAGGAATGGAAAAATTTCACTAGGGGAAGAAAAAGGCAGCAGTAACTACCCAGTGTTTGGCACGGATATGGTTGGCCTGTCAGACAGACTGCAAAGGTCAGAGGCCAAATGCTGCCATATGGTACCATCTTGGGATCATGCCCTTCAGAGCTGGAGCACGGTGTGGCACTGCGAAGCCAGGCTGATACCAGAGGGACGGAGAAGTCTCAAACCGAAACCAAAGAAGATGGGGCAAAAAAATGCCAGCCAAGACCAATCCTTCCTGGCCAGGGAAGGCTGAGCACTGCAGCCCAGGCTCGGCAGTGGGAAGAGGCAGCGTGGCTCTGCCCGGATCACGGCACTGTCAGTGCATTGTGTGGCTCCATCCCCTCTGGAGCAGCGCTGGCTCCGTGCGTGGAGGTCGGGGGAGCAGAGCATTCCCCCTGGCAGCAGCTGCCTTTGCTGTGCTCTGACCTGGCTGTCCTCAGGGGCCCATCCCCTCACCAACAGCCTCACAGCATGGGGCCTCCTGGCCCTCTCTTTGCTGAGCCCTTCTAGGCCCCACGAGACCAACGTGAGTCTTCAGCCACACTGCTTCACCTCGCTTTGTAAGCACCTACACAGCGTCTACCCAGCAAGAGCCTTGCTGCAGAGGCCTGGGCTCAGATGTGTTACTCCATGCTGAGATGCTGTTCTCTTTCTCCCTCCTCCCATTTCTGAGCCCATAGGTAAGCTCACTGACCTCCTGGGAAGGTCACGCTCTGCCTTATACACGGCAGGCGGAGAAGTGGAGCCTGCAGGGGCAGTCATTCCCTCCTGTTTTCCCTGGGCAGGTTGTAAAGGGTTTGGGTTAAGAACACGACACCAAATGAGAATGGAAGCCCCAGGTGTTCTCAGACAAGGAGAAAGAAGGTACATACGCACATGTTTGTGGCAACCACTGCTTTTAGTGAGAGCAAATCACCGTGTCTGAAGCCATGCACAGACTGCTGGTGTTGTGCAAATGGCAGTGCCCGGGGAGTGCTTGGTGAGTGGCACATCCACGTGGCCAAAGCACCATCACCGGTTCAGTGGCACAGCTGAAGTGTTCCTGTGGCAGCGCAGGCAGGTGCTCACTGCTGCTTCCTGGCTGACGGGTTTCCTAAAGCCCTGCCTCCAAACATGCCCGCTGAGGAGCAGGTACATGCTTGGCCATGGAGCCTTTGCCATCCCGGGCCCTGGCAGCAATGCAGAGCAAAGCAGCCCGATGCCAGCGGTGCTGGCACCTGCGTGCATGCACACATCTGCACAGGAGCTTGGTTTGCTCTTGGATTTGCATCCTCGAGTGGGGCTGCCCAACAGCAGAGCCAGGGAAGGGCTCCGCTGGCCTCAGGTCACCCCAGGGTAGAAGCACAGGGGGAGGAACCAGCTGGACAAGGGGGAAACACCATTTTGCATCAGAGAGCCATGGCTGCAAAGACAGGCTTGGCAGGAGCCATTCCTGGAGGTGTCAAGGGCTGAGGGCCCTTGGTGCACCCCCGTACAGCTGCATGTGGGCAGGAGGTGAGCACATGTGCACAAAGGGGGTTGTCACAGAGGGTCTCCGATCTCCCTGATGGCACAGGGGTCCTGCAGGAAGTGTGGGGCACTCATGGGTGGGATGTGCCCATGGGAAAGAACTTCTCTGGCAACAGGCTGGGGAGCATGTCCATCTCCAAGGGACTCTATGGCCTCTGCTTAGAGCTGAAAAAACAGACAGCAAAGCCAGCTTGTATGAAACCCGATTATTCAAATTTATTAACATCAAGAATTATGCAATGATGCTGTAGATTTTTTTTTTATTAACAAATAGAAAACAGACTGTATACAACAGTGACCCCTACAGCACTATGCATCCACAAGGTAAAAATGAATGTGTCCTCCAACGTTACCAACCCTGGATTGCTGATTTCAACGTAGCTTGGATTCTTAACATTCGGAATACATGTGATAATACAATTAGATACCCTTCCACCACCTTTATTCATAACTCAATGCACTCAAAAAGAGGGCTGCTCAATCCCTGTCTTTAGTGCAAGCGTGATATAATAAGGAGTATTAATATATAGTACCATTAAATTAAGTCCAGTAGTCTTGCCACATTGGTTCATTAGAACGTCCTGAAGTAGCGGAAAGTACAATATTCTAGTGACTTTTAACATTTGCAGGATAGCAGAAATTATAGATACACCCAACCTCTGAAGCCATGTGTACTCCCCTCCCCTTCCCTGCAGTACCCTGCTTTCCAAAGAGCCTGCCTGGCTCTGTGCTGGGCACAGCTGGGCTTGTGCTCCTCACCTTGGTCACTGCTCCGATGCACTTCACTGGTGAGAGGTGACAGAACGGCGCTTGCACGCACAGAACCGCGGGATTAACAAAAAGGGCCGTGTCTTGCTCTTCCCATCCCCTCCCCCGGGCAGCGTGGGACCCACTCGCTTCTCCGGCCCCCTTCCCAGCAAGACACACAAAAAGAGGCTCCGAAGCCCAGAGCCCAGGATTTTGGGTCTCTCACAAACAAGGCGACAACAACTCGTGTCATGTCGGGATCTGCCAATACACACGGTCACTGGATTGGTTTAACACGCATCGTAATGGGACTGAACGGTTTCCAGCTGACAAAGGGGATCACTTCTCCAGCAACCCCACACGCCCTCCCAAACCCAAACCTACTCAGGAAACAATGGGGGGGGAGGGAAAGGCTAAAAAAATAGTTGGAAGCTTAGGTCCAGTTCCATGAAATTTCATATTCTACAGAGGATTAAAAAGCAGCCTACGGGGAATGGAGCTGGGCAGGAACCACAAGCCAGCTGCTGCAAATTACCAAGGAAGCTGCACTAAAATGGGCAGAACCAGCAGTGACCGGGCTGAAATAAACACAGGGCAGTAAAAAATGTAAAAGCAAAAGGAAATTAAAAAAACCACCCAACTCCCAAAGGTTTGGCGGGTCCAGTTCTGCCTGGGCAAAACATTAAGACTTGCAAAAAATAAAAAATAAAGAGAGAGGAGATTATAAAAACCACTAGTAACTATTTTACATGTTTAAAAAAAAAGATCCCATTCCACCCACCTAAAGCCTCGCTGTGAAATGCAGTCGCGTGAGAGAGGGCGAGAGATGCACATGAGCAGAAATTCAGCCAGAGACTGGAAATGCTTTTGGAGTCGGATTCCCTCGTTTGGCGCTGGGGAGAAGTTCCTAAATGCCGTGGTCAGAACTGGTTGGCGTGGAGGTCTGCTGCTGGGGCAGCACCTCCGTCTGTACAGAAGGACTGAGGAATGGGCGGCTCTGGCTCAGAGGAACCCGTCTCCACTCCTAGACATCCCCACCGCGACTGGAGGAAAGCACTAGTTACGTTGCATAGTGGTCGAAGCTGCCGAGATACTCCAGTGCCGCTCTGTAGCACAGCTGGTACTGGTCCTGGAAGGCAGCAAGGGAGAGAGCATGAGAAACAAGGACCCAAGGACACAGGGCAGCTGCCCAACCAGAGATGCCGACTCCCCTTCCCTTCTCCCAGCACCCCGGGGAGGAGGGGACACTCACCTCTGTCTGCACCATGGCTGGCCGCTGTGTCCGCAAGGTCTTCACTGTCTGAAACATGTCCACCACGCCCTCGTAGCGCATCCTCTCTAGCACGATGCTGAGCGTGATGAACACACCTGTGCGCCCGACCCCAGCACTGTGCGAGGGAGCAAGAGGTGCCGTTAGAGACCTGCCAGCCCCAGTGAGGCTCTGCAGAGCTCCTAAAGCAATGCAAGCTCATGGAGCATGGTGACATGCTCAGTGGAGCCAGGAGAGGCCACAGGGCATTGCCAGCCAGCGGTGCCACCTAACCCCCATGGGGCCCACCAATTCTGCCTTGCCTCTGGGACAAGCTGCTGTGGCACCCTGCCTTGCCCAAGGACTCTTCCTAGGAGCTACAAACCAGTACCACCAGGGCACCGGGTTAATCTGGTCACCTGGTAGAAAGCCTGCCAATGGCACCCATGGATGTTGCCACCTCCTCATCCCCTGCCTGCCTCTTGCCAGTGGTTTGCAGGAGGGGCACCAAGACAGGGGCCACCCCCGAGGGCTGCTGTAAGCAGAGGTGGGTGCTGATCTGTCCCCACTCACCTGCAGTGCACCGTGATGGGCCCGTCCTGCCCGAACTGCTCCTTGGTCTTGTGCACCTGCCCGATGAAGTCAATGAAGCCCTCTCCCGTCTTTGGCACTCCCTGCTCAGGCCAGTCTGTGAACTGGAACTGGCGGATGGTCCGTGACTGGCCGTCCTGCAGGGACAGGGGTGTCAGACGTGAACCATGGGTGAGGAGACAGCAAGAGGAGCCAATCTTGCTCCCCTCAGTACTGCTGCTGCTGACCTGTTCAGACCTCCTGGCCAGGCGAGAGGGTGCACAGGCTATGGATAAGCCCAGGCAGATCTGCTGAGCATCTGGGGCCTGCCTCTGCTCTCCCATGTTCACCTGAGGACAACTGAGCTGAGCAGGGCTTTGGGTCCCTGCAGAGTCTGTTGGGTCAGCACCCTGGTCCTGTTTGGGGCCCAGCTCCACCCCAGGACCATGTTTACTGTCACACAGGAGTCCTGTGCCAGGTCAGATGCTGCACGCAGAGACTCCAGGTGCAGGGGGCCCGTGTTCAATGCTTGCCCAAGTGTGCAGCACAGGCAAGGTAGGGTCTGGTGCTGATAGGGAACCCTGAGCTGCTCTCTGGGGCTGACACAGTTGGCAAGGATCAACTTGTGGTGAGAGGAGCAGCAGATGAGTGGCAGCGGCACATTCTGCCTGTAGCGCAAGGCAGCACCTTGCTCTCTGGTTCCTCCAGGAGCTGCTGCACGCTCCCTGTGCTGGTCAGGGCAGGGCAGAGGTGGGACAAGAGGCATGGGAGGCAGAGGAGCTGGGAAGCCAGCAGTTGCACTCACCCTGGCATCCGTCACCTTGAACTCCCGGAGGATGTACTGTGGCATGTTGTACTCTGCCATGGGGTCCACCACAAAGTACTGGTACCGGGCAGAGCGCTCCGCGGGCCAGTACTGATGGCACTTCTCCTGTGGATTAGAAGCATGGTGAGGCATTAGCACCAACAAGCTGCTGCTCCTCCCTCCCACTCCCCTGAGAGCACATGTGGCTGTAGGGCCATAGGGTCAGGCACGGGACGTGCCAGCAGGAGGCTGGCTCTGAGCAGCTGGTGCTGGAGACAGACCAAGGTGAGCAGAAAGGCTGTGCCCACAGACAGCAGCCACACAGTCCCCTTCTCCCCTGAGCAGGAGTCATACCCGGCCCATCTCGCGCAGCTTTGTCAACATCACCACGATGGTGGAGTTGTGCTCCCAGAGCATCCGCCAGAAATCTTCTGTGGTCTCGGCCAGTGGTCCCTGCGTGGCGATGTAGGCCTTCTGCTGCCTGCGACAAACATAACAGTGCTCAGAGCAGCTCCTGGGAGGTGGGCAGCAGCTGCTTCCAGGGGCTGTGGTGGGCTGGGAGGGGTGGAGGCAGGGACCTTGTGCAGTAGGCAGCAGGGCTGACAATGCAGCTGCAGGAGACAAGTCTCTAGGACCAGCCACGGTCTTGGGGGAGGGATGAGCCTGCCCAGTGCATGTCTTCTGAGTGCTCCCCACAGATGCAATGAACACCACCAGGTGCAGCATCCAGAAAGGCTGCTAGTCCTTGCTGGCATGAGAGCACCCCCAGCCCAGCCTCTCCCTGCTGCTTGTCCCTAGTGCTGCAGCACTGAGAGCCTTCTCAGCACCCATGCCCATGTAAGCAGGCTGCCAGCACCCATCCGGGCTGGGAGGAGAGTCTGTGCTTGGGGATGATCCCAGCAGCATCCCCGGGTTCTTGCACTTTTACTCTCTGCAGCACACACTGTCCTTCCCATTGCATGGGAAGACAGAGCAACTGAATCAGGTCACCTGGTTCACAAATGCCAGCCAGGGTAGTGTGGAAAACACCAATATCATTTTGCCAACTTTTCTGAAGCTTCCAAATTTGTCCTTGGTTCCACTGCAAACCAGAGTATCTCTCAAAATGTCTCATGTGAAAGCGGAGCTTGACCTGCCCCAGCCTGACACCCGTCCTGAAGAAAGCCCCCTTGGTGTGTTGGCTCTGAGGCTCGCTGAGTGCCCAGCCTGGCACACCATGCCACCTGCCAGAGACAGGTCTGGTGCTGCACGGGCGGTGGAGACACGGTCTGGCTCACCACTGCGGGGCGCCGGAGCCCATCGGACGTGGGGCAGCATCCTCCTGTCCTGCACTTCACCTCTCTGCTGGCACTAGAAATTAATGAACATGCTGCAGGACAGCTGTAACGTGCAGGATGGAGACAGGGGCTGCTTCAAGGTGGATTTATGAGACACCATAAAAACCAGGGCGTGTGGGTGCCGAACAAAAACAAAAGAGCTAAACAAAAGAGCATCAGTGATGTCTGCAGGACCTTGGGCCGACTGATCTCGTTAGATAATATGGAGAAGACTGACCAGTTGAAAGGAAAGGACAGGAATATGTAACAGCACTCTTCTGGGATGGGCTAGGTCGCACATGCACTGGTGCCACCTGCTGTGCTGGCAGCCCTCCCTCTAGCATCACTAAGGGGCAAAACCAGCATCGCTCTTCATCAGCTCTGGAGCCAGGACACTGTGGCTGCAGCCCTGCTCTCCGACACCGGGCTGACAGAGCGGGCATGCAGACAGGTGGCTACACAGGCAGGAAGGAGTGGAGCCCACTCCATGACAGCTTTTCTCCAGCCCCTTCATCTTTCCTCATCACTCTGTCCCACCCTGAGGGAGCCTGCCTTGCTGTGGTTTTGCTGTTGGCATGCTCCCAGGGCTGCTCCCCTTCTGCTCCCTGCCTGCTCTTGCCTTCACACAGCCCTTCCCCCAGGGAACCCTTTCTGGGCTCAGCTGCTGGAGCAGGGACAGAGGCACAGAGCCGCTGGCCTGGCTGCACCAACATCTGTTCTCTTTGGCAGTGCCTGTTGCACCTGGGAGGTCACCAGCCCATGAGAAGCATTCAGGCAGAGCCAAGCTGGAGGGGGACTGTGCCACATCCATCACTTCATCCCCCACTCCTGCACTGAATGACCCTATCGCGGTGGTGCACAGACAGATGACAGGAATGAGCCTTGTGTATGTGTCACTGGGATTTGGTCTGGATTACTGCCTGGGGAACGGCTGGGAAGGAGATGTGGCCACTGGGCTGTTTCCCTGCATCCTCCTCTCCTGGCACTTAGCATCTGAGAACACGATGCCATCAGTTAGATATGGAAACCATAAGTATTATTGCCCCACTAGATCTTCATTTGTGTTTTCTAAAAGGTATCCCAGCGAGCAGAACCCAGTGATGGGCTCCCCAGTGTCCAGTGCCAGCCCTGAGGATCCACAGACTCCTCCCAAAATCAAGACATGAGACAGCCTTGGGCTGCTGTCTGGATCAGCCTCTCAGTGCAAGCACACTTCTACTTCTGGTTGCTACAGCTAGTGAGAGAGGGCAGGTTTCTGTTAGATGCTGCAGATACAAAACATGTGCCAAGAGACACCTAGCAGAAGATCCTACAAACCTCCTCAGGAGCCAGCATGGCCTCCTACCCCAGCCATGTGGGCAGCTGACAATACACGCCAGCCTGGCAGTGCTCACTCCCTAGCAGTCCTCACATATTGTAACTGTGTGCATGGGAGTGTCTGAGGCGACGGAAATAGATAAAATGCAACAAACTGATCACCAGCCCACCTCTAGCAGCCAGAACCAGTCCCTGGGAAAGAGAAGGCGGCAGCTTTGCCCAGGTTCCCAAGCAGGCAGGACAGGCTGGCCCAGGCATGAAGGTGGCCCTTACCTGTAGCCATCTATGAAGCTGGCATTGATGTAATCGGAGCCCTCGACACCCCGGATGGGCTGCAGACAGACTCTCGTCAGCTCGTATGGCATGATGTTCACCAGGCGGTTCTTGAACTTGTTGCATGGGAGGTTGGCACTGATGAAACGTGAGGTATGTGCTTTAGAGTTGGCCAGCAGCTGAAAGAGGAGGAGACATGTCAGACCTGTGCTGGGGATGCAGCACTCTGGGGGCAAAACTGGGACCCTGGCAGCAGGGCAGGCAGGAGTCCCCTCTGGGCAAGCAGCCACGCTCCCTCCTCTGACTGAGGGACAGATGCTGGGGACCATGTCTTTCCAGACCAGACGAAGGGCTCTGCCACCATGTTTCAAGGACACTGCACCCAGCTCCTCAGTTTCACGGTGATCAGTCTGGTTTTCAGTAACCGCGTTGGCCCCTCTGCCGTGGCATTGCACACCCAGGCACAGCGTGGCCTTGCTGCTGGCTTTTGGTGCATGGCTGTAGGTGACAGCAGGGGAACCACCTGTACTGGCTGGCTGGCACAGCCCCAAGGCCACACATAGTGGATGCCTACCCCACAAAGGGCCAGGACATGAGGCTTGGTACCTCGCTGAAGCAGGGACAACCCACCTGATGGTGTCAGGGAAGGAAAGCTTTTCATCTTCCAACAATGTTTTGCTATTTACTTCTCACCCCAGAAGATCCCAAGAAAAATGTGAGAATTGTGACAATTTTAGGTAAAGAAGATCTATTTTGGGTTACTGTGAGACATTTTATGGTCCTCTTTGAGCCCTAAACTGGAGTCATGGTAAATGTGTTACTTGGATCTGCTGGCAGAGACATTCAGACAGAAGTTGTTCTTTTTTTCTTCTTTTTTTTTTTTTTTTCCCTTTCCCAAAAGACTCTCCAGCATCTACAGAGCCACCCTTCTCTCTATGTGTGGCAGCTGGTCCTAGGCAGAAGACCAGGGTTGCTCTCTGGGGAGTGATGCTCTCCAGGGTTTCTCACACAGTGGGCAGCGCCAGGGCACAGAGAGGGGCAGATCTTATTACTGTTCTGAAGAGACCCTTGGAGAAACAGCAAAGTTTTGTCTTTCTTACAATAAGAGTTGCTAGAGTTGAGCCTAATTCTGTGGCTTTCTTGAGGGGTTTCTCAGGGCAGGTGTCACCATGAGATACTAATGCAGAATGTTCTACTGTACCAAGCCCAGGACACCAGCAGCTCTGGTAACCGCAGGACAGAGCTGTTCAGCTATTCCCAGTTTAGGCAGAAAGTCAGTATTTTGCCTCTCCTGCTCCTTCGTCACTCGGAGGGAATCCCCAGGGAGAAGCTGTATTGCTGCAGTTCACTACACAGCCTGCACGGTCTGCTGCCTCCCTGCAGGAGCTATATCCCCCTGCACGAGTGCATTGGACTAATGCACCTCACCTGAGAATATGGGTGCTTACCAGAGCTCACTGCCACCTCCAAGGCTGTAATGAATACCTGCAGCTGGCATTCACAGGCACAGATAGCAAAATGTGGGCTTGGCTTCTTAGAAACAGTGTGTCTCAAAACATCACCTTCACCAGACACTGAGGCTTGGTGTTGAGGTGGTTAAAAAATAACAGAGCTCAGCACTGAAGAAATGAGACTATAAATGTCTCACGTATTTAAACCAGAGCCGTTTCCAGACAAGTTGTTCACAGTAACATCAATTATCACTAACATGATCTGCATCTGATTTCAGATGCAGCTCCTGCTGCACAGTGAACCTAGAGCAGAACGTGCTGCTGAGAACTGTGCATCCATCTGCCTCTTATATCCTCCTCAGAAGCTGCCAATCCAGGGGAGACCATGGCCTACACAAGCTTTACAATTGAAATGTATTTTAAATCACTGCCTACCTGGTTTAGAAACTCACAAAAAAATAACTGCCTGTAATGATCCACGGCTCTCCTCTCCCAATCCCCGGAGGAGCGGCCCCGGTGGGGCTGTGTGGGCAGAGACAGGGCACTGGGGAAGGGGGTGCTGCAGCTCTGCCACCAACCTTGAATTCCAGCTCCATTGCAGTAACGCTCTCGCCTGGTGGCACCTGGGTCAGCTTCTGGATGTGAGCAAAGAGGTTGCGTGCAGGCACCTCGGTATTGCCACAAGTGGCTGCCTCCAGCAAGGCCTCATGGATGAAGATGTACTGGTCCTCTGTCTGCACCATGTAGTTGCGCTGAGAGCGCATGCACGTCACGTGGCCATAGATGTCCACGGTCTTCTCATGCTTCATCCGCTCCAGCATAGCATCAATGACAATGAAGCAACCAGTTCGGCCCACGCCAGCACTGTGGGAACAAAGCACGTGGCCTGAGATGACACTGTCACCTACAGAGAGGCTCTGCTCTTGCTTAAGAGAGCACCTGGACCTAGCCTGCACAAAAGGGGAGTAAAGGCTGCTCCTCACACTGGGGGCTAATCAGCTGAGCCCCAAACAAAAGGTGACAGGAGAAGTGAGGGACAGAGGCATTGGAGAATGTTGGAAGCTACTCAGCCTTTCTGCTGTCCCCCTTTCACTCATGGAGTGGAAAGGACACGGTGTCACTCTGCTGGTACCTGTGGTGGCTGGCAGCATCTCCACAAGGGAAGGAGAAATGTGCTTAACAGGCAGGAGAGTGACAGCGTATGTTTGCATGAAGTCAGAAGACCTGAAGTGTAGGCTGGGCCCTGACACCAGTGAAGCCCAAAATTTCAAGCCTGCTTGTCCCCTAACCTCAGTGTTCCCTAATCCATAAAATGAGGACAGCCAGCCTGAGAAGGGGAAAGCAGTATGGTGAGGTCACGCACGTCTGTGCAAGCACCAGATGCCTCTCCATGTCAGTTGGAAGGGCAGTAGCAATCCCCAAACGACTCACCCTGAGAACAACAGACATGCTGTTGTGACATGTAAACACAGGCCGAGATAGGGAGCTAGACATTTCCTCATTTATGGTGCAAGTCAGATCCTTAACAGGGCTTTAATACAGCTTGTTTGTGTGTTAATTATACCCTACTCCCATCTGAAACAGAGCATGAAAGACGAGCATTAAACACTACTGGTAAGGCGTATGCTGGAACAGCAATGATGGAGTGGTTTGTTCAGTAATAGTCCCCACTCGGCTGGTATAGATAAATCTTGCCTGGATAAGATGCTGAGCCTTAGTAGACTGTATTTTGCTTAAAGATCTGTCTTTGTACGCTGCGAAAGAGTCCTACTGTAAATATTATGTATGAATGTTTGTAGAGGTCATTGCCTGCATGTCTGTCAATGATGTGCCTCTGAAAGGTACCACCTACTTATGCTGGGCATGGATCACTCAATTTTTAAATGGTACTTGGCAGTTTTGCAGGAGAAAGTGTTTTCTGAGGCTCTCCGTACAGCAGTGCTGTTTAACCTGACAGAGCAGTAGCAATACAAGTGCCACCACTGCATTACTGCTGCTGGTTCTGTCCTGTTCCCAGCAGTGCAGGTTATGCTACTGTGAAACCTTCCCCGCAGGAACAGGAGACTCCACTTTCAGCTGGACAGGTTAAAGCTCCTGCAGCCAGAAGGAATGTGCCCAGGTGCAGCCTCTCAAACACACAGTCCTACCTGCAATGGACAACCATGGGCCCAGCATCTGGTGGGTTGCAGGCCTTGACCCGTCGCAGGAAAGCTAGGATCGGGGTGGGGTATTCTGGTACCCCGTGATCGGGCCAAGCCATGAACTGGAACTGTCGCAGCTCTCGCTTCTCACTGGAGCCATTCTGTTGAAGACAAAGAAGAGTTGTTTTGCATGAGAACAGTCTCATTCTAGGACAGGAACCCACTGATGGGGTAAACAGGTACCCAGCTGGCTGGGTAAAAACAGGAACGTCATGATGTGCATGATCATGTGTGTACTGGGAATTTGCCACTCAAAATTTGGAGGCAAAATGTAGGCTTCTTGCAAGACTTCTGTACATACAGGTGCTCTTTGGAAAGCCAGCTGTTACAGAGAGCAGAGCAGCTCTGTGGGAGCGGAGCAGACAATGGAAAGTGAAAAGCTCCTTTCTGCACCACATGGGGTCACTACCCAGGTACTCACTGCATGTCCAGGGAAAAAAGGGGCACTAGGCATGGAAGGGCTGTAGCAGCCAGTTCCTTCCCTGCTCCTCTGCATCATAGGTCTCTGGGACTGGGCTGATCAGCTGGTGTCTGCAGAGACTGCCCGGCTCCTGCCAATGCAGTGATCTATGCAGCAATGTGGCAGGACTGGCTGGGTGACTGTTGGGGATGAGATGCCTTTCCAGGGCGTGAGTGTGTCCCCACTGCACACGGTGTGGCCCAGACTCAGTCACGCACAGAGGCACCCACTGCAAAGCCTGTTTGCGTTGCTGTGACACGCTGCTGCCAGCACTAGCAATGCCTCCAGGGATTTCCAAAAACTAGTGAAGTACGTGGCAGGCAGAAGAGAAGGGCTTGGGCACAATCAGCCCCTCCATTTGCATTATTAGTGGCAGAAGTGCTACAAATTCACTGCTTCCCGTGTTGTCCCTCTAATGGGAGGACAGCTGTTACATGTCCACTTGACAGAGGCAAGCACAGCCCCGGCTTTGGGGCCCATCACAGGGTCTGAACGCATACAGGAGAACATCAGGTGTCCTGGCTGAAATCCAGTGGTGGCCAGATGCAGAACCTGCAGCTGGTATCTCACTGCAGCCCAGCTGTGAGAAATGGCCCATGTGTGGACTAGCCACACGCTTGGCCAAGCCAGGCACAGGCCGGCAGCCTCTGCCCGTGGGCTGTGCAGCACCCTGCAGCACCAGGGAGCACTCTGCATTACCTGGAGCAGGAACAGCCCAGCCAGTGCCATACCTTGTACAGTGCAAAGGTGCGGACGGTGTAGGTCGCCAGCTCGACTGTGTCCAGCAGGGTCACCTGGATCATCCCGTAGGTTTCCGTACCCCGGCTCGGCCAGTACTGGTCACACTTTACCTGCAGGGACCAGAGGAGAAAGGGTCAGTGCTTGGCTGCTGGCTGGGGTATTTAGGGTGAGGAATGGGGCTCTGTCCTTCAAAGGGTAAAGATAGAAGAGAGTCACTATGCGAGAGGTCCCAAACACAGAGATTTCCTTCTCCCTGAGTGTCCCAGCAGAGAGGCAGCAAGACACACTGGGCTCCTTTCTACAACATTCATATTCAGAGAGGGATTTATTTTTTTTTCCTGGAGCCACTGGTGGGAAGTGGTGAAGTGGGCCAGGCTACCAGACACAGCAGCAAGAGCAGCACCGGGTATGAAGGCAGTGTGTAGCAATTGCTAGCAGTGATTTGTGCTTGCCGTAATTTTTTTTCTCTGCCTCCTGTTTGGGAAGATGGGGATTTTCGAGACTGTGCTTGCAGCATCCCCCTGTCTGAGCTCCATCTGGATGGAAAGAAGGTCAGCAGCTGTGGGTTGGTGGCAGAAGAGCTGGTGAAGCAGGGCAGGGGAAGCGATGGAGTCTCTGGGGAAGGTTCTGCTCAAAGGTCATCCAAGGTGAGGGAGATGCAGCCTGTATGTCCACCAGCTCTCTGCTATCCCAGCCTCAAAGTCCTCAGGCCACAGCACTGAGAGGAGACAGGATGCTACTCCGAGTCCTATACAGTGCACAACCATACAACAACAGGCACTACCTTTCCTTGGAACATCTCTAGTCCCCAGGGTGCCCCTGCCAGCATGGTCCCCAAGCAGCAAACCACCCTGGTGAAAGATGGGACACAGCCCAAGCCAGGCCTCCAGCCTGGATGTTGTGTCCACAGGGCTGACCCTGCCACCTTTCTGCATTGCCATGGATATGCCAACCTGCCCTTTTGGCAGGTGGTGCATCCCTGAAATCTACAGGTCCCAGGCGTTTCAAAAACTGCTCTACAGCAAGGCACAGATGCCAGTTCAGACACAAACACAACTTGTTCTCTCTCTGTGAGAACAGACAGACTGTGGTCAAATCATCCCTTCAACTCCTCCGTGCAGGCAGCACTGTCCCATCATGAAAACACCGCTGCTCCCTACAGAACCCCTGCCCTGCAGCATCCTTTATCTCCCTCTCCCAAACTCTTAGCCAGAACACTTTGAGCCACTGGACACAGCTCCTGCTGCAGCCCACTTGGCAGAGAGCCCTAACACATCCCCAGGGGCCCACCTCTCTGCTCCCTTCATCTCCCTGTGTATCCCTCCCTGCTCACCTGCTGATGCCCTCCTCCTCCTCCTATTCACAGCTCAGCATTTGCCAATTACTCCTCCGGTTTTGTTCTCTCCATCCCCAAGCTCCCTATTTAATTTGGCACCCTGAGCATCCTTATTTCATCTGGCACTCTGCTCCCCTGCCCTGCGGAGCTGTGGTGCCTGGCTGACAGGAGGAAGACTTCATTTCCACCCATGTGCACTGCACTGAAAATGGTTTCCCGCCCTAGGAGAGAGGAGTGAATGGAAGATCATCTGTGCTTGTCAAGGAATAGTAAACTTAATTATTAGCCTAGTGTGTTTACAAGGGAACGTGTGGGCAGGGAAACAACAGGCTTAATTAGAAATCAATGAAGTTCTGCCTTTTAATTGAAGGCACTTTAAGCAGGGTGGGGCTTGTGAGATCTAAGAGCCCTCATCCTGTACGCTGGCTGCTGGAGTGTGGCAACCTGGGGTCAGAGGGATGCTTTTTTGGGGGGTCTTCTCTCAGTAAGTCCTGCCCTGGCAGAAGTGCCTGGACCAAGGCTGCCTGGTGGGGTACTGCAGGAGCCTCTATGCCCAGAGCAGCTCCACTGTCTCCTGCTCAGGGTCTCCTGCCCTCCAGGCTGCTGTGCTGACTCGGATCTGTGCTTGCAGCATGGCAGGCCCTGCACAAATCTCAGACCTTTCTTCCTCACATGGCACAGAGCAGCCCGTTATTTTACACTGACTAGCTGCAGAGCGAACCACTCAGAGGTCACAAACCTTATTTCACAGCTAAACTGATCCTATCCTCACAACCGGGTGCAGCTGCATCCCTGACCACCTGAGCTGGTCTTGCCTGGCTCAGGAATGATGTGACCTCTCTCTAAAGGACGTGAGGAGAGGGCAGGATGGCATCCTAAAACTGCTGGGGACAGCCACTTGCCGTGTCACCCTCGGTGTGGTTTGCAGGGGAGCAGCACAGCACGTGCCCATGCCCGTACCTTGGGGACAGCGGTCCCCTCCTGCCACCCACGTGCTACGTGGCCGTGTGTGCTCGAGCACAAAACAAACTTCAGAGGAGTTTCCTGTGTGGGATAATAGCAGTGCCTGAGCTGGTAATTGAAAATTATTTATTCATGACCAGATAAGAGTCAGTCACATTTTCTGCCAAATTTACCCATAATGTTTATGCCCCATTTTCAAGCTCTGTAAATTTTATGCTGGAGCTGATGCACTGTGGCACTAAAGCAGATAAGAGATGTTTTCTTCTGGCAGTGCTTGCTTCTTGCTAACTTAAGGAGCACTGTAATGTCCTGAACAGTCATTTTTTGCAGCTTTGCTGAGTGGCTCCTGTCCCCCCCTTTGATGTGTCCTGTGGCTAAGAGCAGCCAGGCACCTCTCCTCAGCTCGAAAGCTGTGCTCTGCTCCTGGCCCCACTCACCAGCTCCAGATGGCACTGCTGCCAGCACGAGGGCTGGAGCAGGACGTGGCTGCCAGGCCCCTCTTCCCCAGAGCCCCTGAGCACCAGCCTCTTTGCACCCCTGCCTGGGGACACAAAGTGCCAGGGAAGATCACTCCCCAGGGATGGCTGCTTGGTGCTCCGGGCTGGGACAGAACAAGCACAGTGGTGCTCTGGGAGACCTCACTCTGCCGGGCTCTCAGGGATAGCCCAGGGTAGGAGAAATCCTGCCTTAATGCTTCTCTTATGCAACACCCCAGCTGGGATACACCACGCTCACAGCTTCAGGAAAGCTAATCTACAATGTGTGTTTCTGAACTGCTACCAAATGATTCTGAAACTGATTGTAAAGCTTTGAAGGCAGCTAAATTGCACAATCCAGCCATTTCTATCCTTTATGTGCCTCTTGCTTTGTGAAAACATGAAAAAGGGAGGATGATTTGGACCATCAAGCCAGCTGAAATTGCAGACCATAAAAGCTGATGCTCTTTAAAGATTTTTTTTCTCCCTGCAGCTCAGGAGCCCTTTAAAGCAGTGCCACCCCTACAGGGCTGCAAAGCTGCTGCTGGTCCCAGTTGGCTTATCTACACACAGCACTGCTGAGGGGGACTCGGGGAGCTCGCTTGGGAAGGTGGCAGAGCCTGCTCTGCGCTGGGCATCTCACCATGAGGCCCCGCTGCCCACCCCAGGCTCCACAGCTGGAGAGACAGTCCTGTGCCTGCACCAAAGCCCCTGGACCAAGGGGACTTTCAAGCAAAGTCACCCATGGGTAATGCTGTGACACCATGACTGCCTGGAGCAGTGCTGTCCCACAGCAGTGTGAACATCAGCAGGCAGTGATGCTGCAGGGACCCCAGGGGTTGCATCAGACGAGGTTTGAAGGCTCTGGAGTGGAGTGACTCATGCTGAAAGCTGAAAGGAATGGGCAGTGACCAGGATCCCGGGATCTTTCTTGATCCCAAAAAAGTGTGCTCCTGAGTGAGCTCTAGCCATCTCCAAAGGGGCATGAGGAAAAGCAGAACAAAAAGGTGTCTGAAAGCCATCCTGCCTTGGAAGATGCTGGAGAAGCCAACAACAAAAAAAACCCAGAGAAAATAATCTGCAAGTCTACATCCCAGCTTCCTCCCAGGACCCTTCTGTGCATGGGTGCTCTGAGGCACCTACAGGGTCCAGCAAACACATCCAGGGAAGTCCTTGCTGTGCAGGGCTGGCTTGACTCAGGAGTGGCCTCACCTAGCAACCTGCCCCTTCCACTGTGCCTGAGAAAACTGCCCATTTCTCATTAGTGCTGAGGACATCCCAGCAACACATGGGCAGGCAGTGTTGGGGAGCGAATGCTGGGGTCTGGCCCAGTCGGATCAGCCTAGAGCCCCCGGGCAGCTTGCCCGGTCAGGCAGGCTGCCTGCAGCTTCTGCGAGGGCTCTGGTCACGCCCTGACCATGACAGGGATTCACAGTGTCTGTCCTGTCACCAAAAGCCTGACCACACACACTGTGTTTGGGACAGAAACCAATACTGCAAGAGATAACTGCAGGATGAGATGACAGGGAGTGTGCTGGGGGGAGATAACGCACAGCTCAGCAGCACAGGCGTCTTGGGCAAAGACAAGTGCCTGTGGGGTCAAAGGAAACCAGTTATCTTTGAGAAACACGCACCTTGGAGTGCCTCCCCATAACTAAGCAGCCCAGAAGTTAAGTGAGTCAGGACTCTGGGCATGGATTTACTTGGCAACCTAAAAGGGCTTTTCCTCATACTTCAAATATACGCTCCATCACTGAAATGTGAAGGCACAAAAAGTCCCCACATAACCCCCAGCTGCAGAGGGCAGTTGATCAGCAGCTTCTGATCTTGCTTAGCTCACGTGCCAAGCCCTGAGCTGCAGGATGGGTCAGGTTAATTTACCTCCTTGTTTGGGCTGTGGTGGGTGATGGTAGCCATCGGACAGAGGGGGCAGGGCTACGCATCGGGAAGCACAGTGCAAACCTGGGGTTGGATCTCTAGAGGCAGCTCATCTCCAAGGAATACTGTTTTTCCCTGCAGGCTGTAAGGCATTTGTAGAGCCGGGGAAGCCCATGAACAAAGACTATTTTTGTACATGCAGGAAAAGCAGATCTGTTTTGCCATGGTGATCAGTTGTTCCAGCTGCTTCCTCCCAGCCAGCATGGGCTAGGACAGCCCTGGAAGCATTTCAGTGCTAAAGCTTTGATATGAAGGGAGAGCATCGGGTGAAAGTTTTAACTAAACCCTAACTTGACAGTTTCTGCTTCTCAAGACCGAGCTTATTGGGCTAAAAATAACCAGTGCTTCACAGCTTGAGCGCACAGCCCCTTCTCCTGCCGTTGGCATGGCAACACTAAAATATTCTGCAAGTACAAATGCTCATCGCTAAGATTTTACTTTTAGGAACAAACTGAATCACGAGAGGCAGAAGCTGCCTCCTGCTTGGCTAGGCTTTGCCTGAAGGGTGCACCTGGGCACAGGAGCACTTCGGTCACAGCTTATGAACTCCCGCTTCAGGGGCTGAGTAAGAACCTCTGTCATGAGACACCATCAGCATCATCCGCAGCAAGGGCTCCTGCTCCTTCCTCTCTACCTTGCGCCTTCCCCATGGTTTGCAGGCAGCTTTGCATTTATTACATCAGAATATCTAATCTTGACAGTATGAGCCAGTCGTTTATACATGTTGTTATTGGACAAGGCATGAATTAGTGTTGTTATTGCAATGAGACCCCATCTGCATCGCCAGAGATGCCAGGGCCCTGTCAGGCTGCACGATGCTGTTGATACCACCTACCCTTTGCAGCTTCTCAGCTTCAGAGACACAGCCCCCAGGCTTTCAGGGACTGTCAACAGTCCCTATCTCAGAGCTCTCCTTTCTCCCTTTGGTGCAAGCGATGTGGGCAGGGAAAGGGTGGGTGTGCATGCAGACAAGACAGGGGTTAACGAGCAACACAGCAGCAGGAGGTTTTGCTACCCTTTTGCCCCATAGGGATATATCTATGGGCCCTTGCTGCTGGGGTGCCTGCAGCAGTGAGCCACACCACTGGACCTGCCTCTCGCTGGATGCCTTTACACTGTAAAGTGTTCTCATCCCTCTCTGCCCCCACCACCAGCTCCAGAATAGAGAGGAAGCACACACTGTACCCTGGACTTCTCCTCCAGCCTGGTCATCATGACTATAGTTGCTGTTCTCTGTTCCCACACCATCCTCCAGAAGTCGCTGAGGGTTTCTGGCAGAGGTCCCTGCGTGGCGATGTAGGCGTTCTGCTTCCGATACCCGTCAATGTAATTGGCATTGATGTAATCACTGCCTGGGACCCCTGCGGAGAAAGAGGGTGAAGCATTACTCCAGGGGCAGCCCACAACCCTGTGTCTATCACTCTGCTGGGCCCTGCAGGCAGGGGAGGAGGCTGGCATTTTCACAAGGCTCTTGACAAGGATCCTTTACAGGGTGATGCCAGAATCTCTCCCAGGGATCCTGCAAAGGACAGGGATGCTGCCTGAACAAAGAAGAACCCTTTGCAGCTCCCACATTAATGCAACAAGCAGGCAGCACCAAAGCAGACAGACAGCTGCCACCCCCACACAAAAGGTATTTCACAGGCAGGAATATTAAGGAGCTCGTTTGGCCCCAAGCAACTGACTGAAATAACTGTCTTAAATTCACCAGCTATTTGTTATGGTCCTACAGCACCTTTTAAAAAATGAGGCTGCTTCATTAGCTTGTCTCTGTTAGCAGGGGATGTCAGGCAGGGATGTCCTCCCATCCCTCCCGCAGGGACAAGTACCCCAGAGGAGCCAGAGACCTCCTTCCCACCACCACTGAAACCCTCCTCAGTGTGAGACCCTGCTCTGCTGCCTGCTGGCAGAGGTTGCTCCAGCTCCCTCTCTGCCTCCACCACTTTAAGGAAAGAACTTTCTTGTAGAGGCCTTTAAAATGCAAACTCACAGTTACTAAAATAAATGCAGCAAAGCAGAGGCCTGGGGCTGCGTTTCCAAACCCTGCACAGCATGGGCTGCCCGGGCTGGGAGGGAAAGCAGCAGGAATCTCCTTGTTTCCCAAGGAAAGAGCACATCTACATTTCATTAGAGGAAGGAAATAAAGCTGGGGGTCTCATCCTTGCCCTTTTGTCCTGGGGAATTTTCTAGAGGTTCCAGCAGAAATTAAGTGCTGGCAGCTCTGGGGGAGGAGCAGCAGCTGGAGTGCAGCTCCTGGATCCCCTGGCATGGGCAGCAGGGACCTGGCAGGGTGCTTTGGGAACGGTTCCCAGGAAGACACAGACACTACTTACAGCAATAGAGTCAGGCTGGAAAACAGGGATTTCCCCACATGCTCACCCCACAGCTGTCTAACAGGGGTTTGCCCTTGATCAGGCATGCCAGGTCTTTGCATAGCTGCTGCTGCTGCTTAACAGGCCTTACTGTGACCAACCATTTGGACCCCCTTGGGCCCCCTCCTGCTCCGGAAGAGGATGAGTGATGCGTTAGCATTAGAAAAGACTTCCATCCCCCCCAAAAAAGGAAGCTAGTGACTGCAGGGCCACCTGTAAGCAAAGTCAGGCCCCAGTCTCTTCCCCAAGCAGGGGTGCATTGAATTAGCTGCAACTCCCTCATCCCCCATGAATGGGCTCAGTTCTGGTGTGCAGAGCTGGGTCGTGATTTACGAAACAGTGGGAATGGATGAGCCTGGGATTTGGTACCTGAGTTCCAGCTGTGTGCAAGGTGACTTCAAAGCAGGCACTAAATTCATGTAGTAGCCCAGACTGCAGAGATGCGGGGCTGGTTCTTGGACCCATGTGGGTCAGTGCTATGAACATCAGGGCCCTATCATCTCCCATGGAGCACAGGGATGTGTGGAGCCTGATGTCCCAGGGGAAGGGGCACCCCTTATCCAGTGCAGCCCTGGGCATTTACATGGGACCAAACACCGACAAGTCCCAGAAGAAGATACCAGCCCTGCAGTTGTGCTGGGACAGAGAGTGGTAGGGCTAACAGTGCTGTGTCCCACCACGTGCCGAGAAAGGCAGCTGAAATCACACAGCTGGGCCAGCAGTGAGGCTGCTGGGACAGACATCTCTGCTGGCACCAGCACTAGCAAGAAACAACCACACAGGGCACACTGCTCTGAGGACACTGGGGAAGCAGGGGCAGCTCTGCAGAGCCCTTCCTCTCTCCTTGCCAGCCAGAACCCACATTTGCGCACGCTGATCCTGGATATGTTCCTTGGTGTTTGCCCCTGCTTGACTGAGAACAGGGAAAAAGATGGTGCCCTGCTGCAGCCAGGTTCAGGTGTTTGCTGGGGTGCCCACTCGGCAGTCACTCTTACCATCGATGGAGGTCAGGATGACACGCGAGTGGTCATAGGCAATCACATTTGCATAGCGGTTTTTCGGTTTATTCACTTCCAGGTTGGAGTTCTCCCAGGTGAACTGCTGCCCCGGATCAATGGACTGTGGAGGGAAAGAGCAGGAGGGAGTCAGGAGTGCTTACAGCACAGCGGGATGCTGCAGCACACGTGGGTTTCAGACAGGAAATCTGCACCTCCCCGCACACCCCTCCCCAGGCCAGACACAGCTTTTGTGGGTGTCCCCAGCAGCAGTGTTGAGCCAGACCACACCAAAACCCTGTCCCCAGTGGGACCTGCCTCCTGTGACCTGCAGGCAGAGCAGCCCCTCACTAAGGCAGCCTGCTACAGATGAGCCTTCACCTCCACTCTCGCTGTGTGCTCAGCCCTTCCCCTGGAGCTGCCCATCAGCAGAAATTTGGTCTTATGCCAGGACTCTACAGAGACCTGACTGCGCAGTTCTTGACCTAGTGGTTTTATTAGCTGTTGAACTGCAGTCTCCTGAAATATAGCAAGCCCTGGGTGTCTTGTGCCCCAGGAGCTTTGGGTATTGGTGTCTTGCAAGACAGCCTATGAACTTTTGCCTGGGAATAGTCATGAAAATTGATAGGTTACTATCCACTGCTCCAGCTACTTATGCAATGTAAACATCTCTCCTCTGAGTTAATAGAGTGACAAGGAACTATAAACCTGGAGTACAGATGTGATTATAAATCTTGGCCAGAGGCCTGCATGCTATGCAACTGCCTGTAAAGCACACATCCTGATCCCACCCATGCCCTGGCCTCGCACACACACTGCTTCTCTCACTAGCCATGTGCTGGTGTACATGGTGCTTGGCTCCTCCACAGCCAAGTCTCCCCCTGAGACAGGATGGCCTCTTGGAGAGATCTGTGAGGCACCCAGATAAGACAGCTGCCTCACGCAGGGACTTGCTCTGCACATGTGGCCCTGGGCAAGCCCGGGACAGGCAGCTACAGCAGAAATCAGTCATCCCATGACCGGCGGCCTCCCTCCCCCACCAAAATTATCAACACAGTCAAAACGTTCTTAAAATCATGCTCCAGCTGAGGGTCCTTGAAGCTTTGCTGGCCCACAGGCAAAAATATTGAGCAAACAGGCCAGGGGAAGCACCACACGATATTCTCTCTGCAGGCATCTGCTCTCATCGCTTGGCAGAGAGCCATGTCAGAAGGTTTCTCAGGCAGTAAAACGCCTGCAAGACTGTCAGCTCTGGATCAGCTGTGAGCAAAAGGCTGAGCCAGGAATCACAGCTCCCTGACTGGGCTGACCTGAATGGCCCTCACCATCCCTCTGCTCAGCCCTGTCAACCACGGCCTGTGCACAAGGTGACACCCACTGCTGTCCCTTACTCTCCTGTGCTGTTGTGCAGTCACTTCCCAAGCAGCCTGCAGCGGGTGTGGGTGCCCAGCTTGAGTATGGAGCACAGGCACTGCCTGCACCACGTCCCAGGGGCTCTGTAGCACACGCAGGGCAGAGGCCAGCACTGTGCAAGGTGCCTGTCCCCAGGTGCAGCCCACACCACCAGCCCTCCTGGCAGCAGCAGCTGCCTGCAGCAGAGCGGCCGCTGCTGACGAAAACACGCAGGAGGATGTGACATCACAGCAATGCTAATAGGCAGTTTGGAAAATGTAGGATGTAAATAGACATTTCCTACAGAAAACCTGTAATTTTCTATTATCAGCGTAATAAGCAGGCAGCAGCAGCACTCAGAGGTGCTGCAGCAGGGATGATGGGAGTGGAGACTGCAAGCACCACTTCTAGCTGGAAACCCACTGGCCTGGCTGCCACAGCCCCTGCGCAGTCCTCTGACCAGGCACAGAAACGTCCCAGCACAGCTCACAGCTCTCTGGGACACTTCATTTCATTCAGGCACCTGTATGTTGTTTTCAGGACAGGCTGCTCACTGAATCAGCTCTCCTCCCTCAGCTTTGTGGCAGGGATGACTGCTGCCCACCTGATGGTGGGGCTGAACTGGAGATGGGCAATAGAAATGATCAAAGGCATGAAAAAGTAAGAGGAACAAAATGTGTATGGACTTTCCTGTTTCGAGCAGAGATGAGTGAGAGGGGTTTTGATACCAGTCTAGTCAATCTGGAGCATATTGAAGGCAAAGCATGAATAGACAAACTAAGGAGGAAAATCCACCAATGCCTGTTAAAGACATAAATCACACTTCCTTATCAAAAAGGTGGCCTTAGTCTGCACAGACAGCGCATTAACTGGTGGTGGAGCTGAGATCGGCCCTGAAGGTACGAGTGAGCATTTTCTTGCTGCTGAGGAGCAACACAAGAAAGCACCAGCCCTGCTGCACCCTGTGAACACTTGCTCAGGGCTGAGCACAGGTGGGTGCTGGAGCGAGTCCTCCCTTTGCAGCAGAGACAAAGAGAGCTCAGTGCAGTTGTTTGCACTCAATCAGCACTGCAAAATCACTGCCAAAAGGCTGCGGGGCTGCCCAAGCCATGGGGTGCAGTGTGCTTTGCACGGCAAGTCTGTGTCCTGCCACAGCAGTGGAAAGGGTTATTTCCTGGGGGAGACAACGTTGCCAAGAGCTCCCAGAACCAAGGAAGAGCATCAAGGTGTTGCCATTACAGTTAATTGTTTTGATGTGCAAGGAGGATGTGCAGAAATGGTCTAATCATCATCAGCCTCTTAAGAGGGCAAACAGGTGAGAAAGTCAGAAGTAATACAGCACCTGAGTGCAAAGAGGCTCTAATTAAATACTCCTGCAAATTAGTGACTCATTTAGAAGTAAAATGATTTAATTTAAACTCTGGTGATGAATTAATGTACACCTGTTCCCCTGTTCCCCCCTTTAAGGCAAACAAATGAGTAAATAAAAAGGAGGATGATGGGCTGCTTGGAGAGCAGTTGAAGCCCTTACACGTGGAGAGGTGGTTGGCAAGTCTTGTCCCAACTCTGTACAATGCCTTGCAGCCCCTAACTACAGCAGCGCTGTCCTGTCTCCCCACCTTGCTCCACAACTGCCTGGGCACTGGGAGTCTGCTCTTGGTACTTTCTGTGGCTCATGGAAATCACTGTTTCATCCCAAAGCTTGATCCGAGTAACACTTTTAACTGATTCTTCCTAGAAAGCAGAAGGACTGGGAAATTGAAAGGAAATGAGCCAGGAACAAACTTAAAAGCACCATGACTTTTAGTTTTGCTTTGCTTTAAAGTGACAAGGGAGATGTTCTAAGACAGCAAGTGCAAATTAAGAAAAAGCCCAATTTGCAAAACTCCTCCTTCCCAGCATGGAAGCGCAAGGAGCAATCTCTCCAAAGCAGTTCAGGGATCCCTGCTGCTACTGCCATCAACACTAAGACCGAGCCAGGCCATTGAAACGGGATTGGAAAAAGGCTCTTTCCTCGACAGACTCGAGAGCACTTTACAAATGCCTTGAAAACATCCCCGGGTGCCAGTTTGTCTCTTTGCCGGGTTTGCTGATCCCCTTCCTCAGCACAGCTTTCGCATGCAGCATCCCTGCGGCTGCCTCTGCTGCTGGCAGGCATGGGCAGCCCGGGCAGGCAGAGCTCTGGGGCAGGCAGAGCTCTGGGTCAGGCAGAGCTCTGGGGCAGCACGGCTGGCCCTGGCTGCCACAGCCCAGGAGCTGGGCAGCCACAGCCCCATGCTGCTCAGGAGCCCAGGCAGCTGCGCAAGGGCATGGGGAGGGGAAGGTGCTCAAGCTGCAAATGCTTCCTGGCCTCCTGTGAAATCAACCACATTAGCACAGGCATTGACCACTGTCAATCTGCGCTGTGTCTCAAATGAGGACATAATGTGCTCCTTAATCAATCGCTGGCAGTGCTTCAGCCTTCTTATTCTTATTACCGGAACGTGAGTGCAGCCTGGCTGCCAGGCAGCTTCCCGATTAGCCCATTAAACCCACAACATGCAGCTCCCCAGGTGCTATTTGGACCCTGGGTCCAGCACCTCCTGGGCTCAGTGGCCCCAGGGATCCAAGCACCTCTTCTGCTGCCTAAGCTGCTTTGCCAGGGAGACGCAATATCCTCAGTGGCTTTAAGGGAAACAAAGCAAATGTGGGATTTGGGCAGGCCAGCAGTGTTTCTCTCCACACAAAACTGTGGGGAAGGGGCTGCAGCCTCCCCACTGCACTGGGAAGGAAGAGCACAGTCAAACCTCATGCACAACCTAAAGACCATCAAGTACTAACACACTGCTGGGCTCTCATCACCTCCAGCCTGCTCTGCTCCCTGGGGCCATCCACTGGAGGGACATGCTGAAGTAGATGATCTTGAAGGTCTCTTCCAACCTTAACGAGTCTATGATTCTATGACTGGGCATGAAGGGCAATGGCCACAAGCTGCAGTTTGGATTTTCCCCTGGGAAGGCAGTGCAGGATCTAGCCCGTGTGTACATTTGTTTGTACCAGTGTGGTACAAACACAGGGCAATGGCCACAGGCTGCAGCACGGGAAAGTGGCCCACAGGAGGAGCTCCAACACAGCTGCAGCACCCGCCACAGCCCACAGATAAATAAGGGACTCAGCCTCCCTTCTACTTATTTAATTCCATTAATCCCACACTGTAAATTCGATCTAGCTCTCACTGTACACTAAAAATGAAATACTCTCCCGATGTGGCTGGCCCAGGAGCTGCTGCCAGTCCCTTGCACGCTGCTCCCCCTAACTCTGCTGCATGCCCCGGAGAGCGAGATGGGGCTGCGTTCTGCCCCACGCCAGAGCAGCTGGCAGCAGAGGTAACGGTGCCTGCAGCCAGCTCAGCTCCCAGCACCTACAGCTCAATCTCTTCTGTCACACCAGGGGTAGCGGCAGGTCCAGCTGTGATCGCTCCCTGCCCATCGGGGGCGAGGGCTGACCTGCAGCTCAGGAACCTGCTATCGCTGCAGCCAGCACACCGCTCTCTCTGTGCTGGCTTTGCTGCACAGGCTGCTTGGCCACACGGGCTGGGAAATTGGTGTGAGAAATATTATTTGTTCTCTGACCTGCAGGAATGGAGGCCAGAAGGCTCTGAGAAATCTCTGCCACCCTCCCTGTTCCCTTCCCAGGCGTGTGGGGAGATGCTGACAGGTCTTGTTTTGTGTCACCTGTGTCTAGGTTACCCTGCTATCACTTGCACAAGCAAGACAAGCACCAGACTGATGACCCTGGGCAGCTGGCCTCAGTGGTTAAAAGTGCTGTTAAATATTTGCTCTCTGCCTGCAGTGCCACCTCTCTCGAGCCATCTATAAACAGCCCTGCACCCCACAGAGACGTTAGGCTGCCAGGCTGCTCTGCAAAAACACTTTAAATGCAACTCTTTCAAAGCTCAACCAAACAGCAAACGGGCCTTAGGGGTTCATCTGTGATGCCTTTGCCATGCTCAGCTGTGCTATGCCCAGCTGGCAGGACTATCATACCATAGGGAAACAGGGTCGGGGCCTCCATCTTTCAAAGTGCTGGATCACCACTCAGCTCTGTGTACATCTGGGGCTCACAAAGTCCCAAGGCGAGTGCTGGGACTGTATCATCACTTAATGACTGCAACTGCACAGAATTTGGCAAGCTGTGGTTCTCCGTCTCTCCCCGTGCCGGGAAGCAAAAGCTCCTCTCCTGCAGGGGCTGCACAGCCTGCTCCCCTCTCACCTCTGCTATTTCCACATCCACTCTGCAAGATCCCCTGCTAAGCAGCACATGACGTGCCCATCCTGCCCTCCAGCCTTCCCACCACATGCCCCAAAGAAAGCTGTTGCCATGCCCAACCTGTGCACACAGGCAGCTGCCGTGTTCTGCAAACTCAGTTCAAGATTTTTCTTACTGGCACCTCAAATGGGAAATGACTGTACCAATCCCCAAATTTCAGCAAGGGGAAACCACTTCTGCTTTGGGGTCTATCCTAGTATCAAACACTGTATGAGCCTGTCATCTTCAGTAATTTCTAGCAGATGAGGAGTCAAACACAGCAGAATCCAGGGGAAAAAATTACATGCAACAATCAGCTACTTAATAGCTGCTTCAACATGAAAAGTACAACTGATTGGTGCTCTCAACCAGCCACGATATTCTAAAGAAAGAGAAATGAGAAGAGAGAGGCTCATGAAAACAGCTAAGAGAATTTATGTAATGCTCATTTTTTCTGAAACAGTTCCCACAGCTCAGTATTAGGCTGCAGGCTCCAACTGGCACAGGCCTAGTGCGAGGGTGGGAGCACACAGACACTGGATCCTGCTGAATCCCCACCGTGCAGCAGAAGCACAGTCTGCCTGTAGCACAGTGGACAGCCCTATGTAACATTTCAGCTGGACTTGTAACAGAAAGCCCAAGATATCACTGCATACCTTGGCACCACTGGCAGGACATACATGAGCACAGGTAAATGCAAGGGAAGCACATTATTTCTCTAAACATCTCCCAAGTTGCTGCAGCTGGTGAAAACTCCAGCTTCTCTCTGTTGTAGGCAGCAGTATGTAGAGGGACAGCAAAGCCCTCCACTTGGCACCTTGAAGCAAAAAGGAGCTCTGCACCTTCCTCAGATGCACACCCTTTGAACTAGCTGGAATTCGTCCCTTACCTTCTCAGCAGAGAGATCTGCTTTCCCTTTCCTGGCATATATAATTCTACCGTGGGTAAATGTTCTGATCTCATCTCATAAATCCGTGTAGGTATGCTGCAGGAAGGGGAGGCCACAGGCACAGGCAGATAACAATTCAAACAGAAGCGATAACACATGCAAAGGACACTTCTCAAATTTATTCCCTCTTTATATACTAGTGGGGGGTTTATTTACAAGTTCCCTGCAGCTCAAGAGGGTCCCTGCATGTAAGCACAGGAAAACATCTCTCCTGTCACTGCTGATCTCATGGCTGTAGGGGAGCTTTCCCCAACTTTACAAGTTTTCAACCTACTCATCCATCCTGGAAGGTGGTGAGAAAGGCAAGGCAGACCTTGTGCAGGTCAGCCCCTTCCCCTCCACATGTGCACCTCCCCAGCAAGTTGTCCTCAGGGGAGGATGGAAATGGAGGTCGTCAGGCTGGGAGAGGTGCAGTGCAGGATGGAGGGGTTCACCAAACGCCCAGTGCCTGCCTGTGTGTGTGAGCAAAGGCAGCACTGGTGGCAGGTGTAGCCAGTACCTACCTGGGGGCTCCACCAGAGATATGGACAGGGGTGGGAGTGGGATTCAGCAGTGCTGGGGAGTTTGCAGCTCAGGATTGCAGGGCACAGGCAGAGTGCTCCCCACAGGGAAGGCAGCTGGGACTGCTCTAGGGAAGTGGGACATTAGCAGAGTTTCTGGTGGCAGTGATGCTGAATGGCACAGGCTAATACCAGCATAGGCCAGCGGTGTCCAGTGGGAGAGCAGGCTGGGGAAACAGGATTAAAAACCTGAATGTGTGTTTGTCAGCGTGGGGGATGGCACAGAAAGCAAATCTTTGAATGCAGATGGAAGTGAAGGGGCATGGGATGCTGTGGACTGAAACACCTCAGCCAACCTGCACAGAGGGCAGCCCTCGCAGGGCAAAACAACCAAGTAAACAGCAACAGCCCAGGCGGGTAAACACCAGCTCCTATTCACTTCCAAGACCGTAACCATGGTGGGAGCATGGCGGGCTGCTGTACATTCAGTTGCAAGGCCTTTTCCCTGTACAAGCCATGTTCCAACTGCCCAAGGCGAGTTCCCACCACTCTGGGGCTGGCAGGGAGGGCTGGCAGGCTCCCAGGCCTGGCCCGGTGCCTGTGCGGGCGATGCTGGTGCGGGGGAGGCACAGCGCGGCTTTCAAGCCCTCTCCGCTGGGGGTCCTGGCCAGCATCACTCTGCCCCCACTGCCCGGGCATGCTCTCATGCTCACCTCGTACTCCTGGGAGAACTTCAGCCCATCATTGGCTTTCAGCCTGTCAATGTTGTCAGCAAGGTCCGTCACGGGGATGGGGGGGTGGTCGCGCATGCCTGTGAGGGAGACAAGGAGGGAGGAGGTGGAGGAGAGCAGTTATGGCTCTGCACGACTGAGAAAGGCTCAACAAGAGCATGTGCACAGCAAACCCGAGAGGTGGGCGCAAGGCGGACACATGTGACTGTGAAGCGCCGGGCGGGATGGATGGGAAGTCGGCGAGGTCACGCAGCATGCGGCACGCACTCTCAGAGCACATGGTTCGGTGAAACAAAAAAGGAAGGTGATGTGCAGAATGTGCATGACTGGGTGAGCATGCTCAGACAGTACAGCCACTGGGCACACAGAGCAGGCCACGCAGTGGGCAGGGGCTTGGGCAAGCCCCCGGCAGGAATGGGATGAGGAGATGCTGCCAATGCGCTTCCCAGGCTCCCACATGGGCTGAAGTTGAACACACTGATTCTCCGGTGCTCTCAGCACCAAGGGCTGAGCCTGATCAGCGAACCCGAACAACGACATTAACCCTCACGGCATCAGCAAAAAAGGAACCTGCCCAGGCCTGCACCAGGGGAAACCTCTGTGGTGTACGTGCACAGCTTTTTGGGTAGGCAGATGCTGCCCCAGCCCTTGGGGAGAGGGAGAAAGATGGGAAGGACCCCACAGAGGAACGTCTGCTCCCCTGGTCAGAGATTGCACAACTTTCTGAGAGCTGAGGAGCAGCTCTGCCTGCAGCTGTGTAACTCAGTGCTTTTCAGTGGTGCTCCGGAGGCTGAGCCAGCTCCAGGGCCCAAAATCCAGCTCCACTGGGCTGGCTCGTGCAAGGCACCATGTGCAGTGACATGCCCTACAGCAGCTTCTGGGAGGCTGCTGAGAGCTGGGATGCAGCTCCAGCCATGGCAGAAGTTTTGCCCTGTCTAAAGCAGGGGTACACAGTATGGCTCATCCTGGGCACTGCTCAAGCCCTGCTCAGGGGAGAGGCCCGGAGGAGGGGATCCCACAGGTCCCACACAGGGGACGGGTACTGGAGGGGTGTACATGTGGGATTTGGAGGAGCCTTACTGGGGCCCTGGGATTCAGGGCTCAACCATCACAACCTCTTTTTCAGAAGTTGAGATGGTGAATCAGCAGGAACATGACTGTGAAACATCTCATCCGAAGCCCGGCTCATCCAAATCCCAAGGCTCATGACTCCATTGGCTGCTTTGTGGGTTTCCCAGAAATGCCACGTGGGTAATAACGATTATTAATAGGCTGAAGCTTGATTCACACCCAGGGAGACAGACTGGAGCATAGCCAGGAGCTTCTCACTCAGGAGCCTGAACGCTGCCACAGATGGCAGTGATGGGCTGCTGAGGTGATGGAGCAGTCCCCAGGCTGGGTACGTGCATTTTACACCGTGGTGACAAGTCACTAGGTGATAACGTGGAAGTGTTACACTGCAGCCGCTGCTCAGCAGGGCTCCTCACACCTCTGCCAAAAGCATCTGACACCGCTGCATATAGGCAAGACCCGGTCCAACACACACTCATTCTTCCATCACTTGACAGCACAGAGCTAGCCACGGATGGCCTGAGAGCCCACAGACAGACAGGGAAGGAAAGATCCCTCTTCTGCCTTGCGCAGAAGTCCTCCTGCAAATAGTCCTCTGTTTGCCACTTCACCCACCAGGACCCCCCAGGTGGTTGACAGGCCCATAAAGATGATGCTGACTTGTGCACAATTTGCTCATTGGTGCCAGAGCTACAAGAAGCTGTAGCTCAGGAGCAGCCTTTGGCAGTGCAGGGGTGTTACTGATGAACAACTGAATGAGGAGAACTGTGTGGGACCAAGGCAGAAGTGTGGGGCTGGAAGAAGAAAGAGGCTGGAACATAGCCACAGTATGTGCTTATCCCAATGTGGTTACGTTATGAAGTACAGCAGAGCCATGGACCACAGCAGAGCTGCAGGCAATCATCTCTGCTGAGAAATACAAGGGGGTCTCTCCAAACTCCAGTTTTGCTGGCCAAAGGACCAACTCTTTGTTGCTGCAAGAGCAGCTGATGAGAAAGAGGTGGTTGGTATCCCATTATGGTGAACCTAGAACAACTGCCACTGACAGTGTAGGGCAAGACAGAGGAGATTTGTACATACTACCATGACTTCTACATGCTCTTCCAGCAGCTCTGGCAAGAGGACAGTGAGCTGTCCACCAGGCTAGAAGGGCTCAGAGGTCTCACATTGTCTGCAGGGTGGCAGACTGCAAAGCCCTTGGCTCTGCTCCTAGGGGAAGCATCTATCTTCTCCCATTTCTTCGTACACACACAGATGCCTTGTACATCAAGCAGCAGAGAGGAAATGCTTTGAGGGTTGTTTGAGAGTGAACTCGAAGCTCACAAGACAAGAGATAGAGGGGTAGTTACTACCATAATCCTGGTAGTACTCCATCCAACCAGCAAGAGCAGTAAGTCCCTCTGCTCTGTGCCTGGGACTCTGGTGCCAACACTGCCAAGCAGACCAACTGCATGGCAGTTCAGAGAAGATCAGCATCCCTTGGCATCCATTATGCATAATTCTGTGGCACAGGCGACCCAGCCTAGGAAGCCAGTTTGCCTGAGGTAGAGGGAGAGTGTGTTCAACCACTGGGCTGCAGGGCATGCTTCAACTTGTCCATTAAGGGTTTTAATGGCCACCCCCACCAGGATCACCAAGGTTATCTGTCCCCACACAGGGCCAGCTGCAGGCCTGGTGCCACAGCAGTGCCCAGCATGTCACTGTGAGGGGGCAGGAGGCCTGGGAGCAGGCAAAGGGCTGCTGCAGGAGCATCCTGGCAGCCCAGCACCTGGGGTCTTCCCTTCTGCACTGTGCTGTGGTGAGCTGCTGTAGTGCTGTGCAAACTACCCAAGCTTGGCCCCACACGTCATGTCAGAAAGTGAAATCACTGCTGATCCACAGTCTGCTGTGAGTGAGGGTGACCTTCATGACATCGAAACAAAAATTACAGAGATGAGAGAGAAAGGGAAAGAATAAGCAAAAGGTGTCAAAAGATAAATACAGGAGTTAAAACTAACTTGAGATATTCGGGCAACTGGGGACACTGGCACCTGCAAAGAAAAGAAAGGGGGCAAGAACAGAAATCCCATTAGCCTTTAGTCATTGTTGCAGAGGTTCAGAAATGGAAGGATAAAGAGATGAAGATGCAAAGGAAAGCACCATCTGCCACAGCACCAGGAGCCTCCCTCCTGCACGGGACTGGCTGCCTGGCCCTGGGGGCTGCTCTGCAGTTGGCTATTACACACAGTTTTGGCTTTGGCTGGCACCATCCCCTGATGCTGAAAAGCACGTGGAGCTGGAGGTACCTACAGCAGAGTGAGCACACAGGTCTTCCCCTGACACCAAGAGTGACACTGCTCACTGCACACCACTGTCCTCATCCCTGTGCCCAAGGGGAGCCAGCAAGGGCAGGTGGATGGTAGGTACAGGGGACATCTGTGTTGCTCGGTGGCCAGGAGGACTGCACTCAGCCCCAGCAACCTCTACTCAGTGCCTCTGAGGCTCCAGCTCACTCGCAGCTCATCAGCAGTGCAACTCAGCCTCACTTCATGGTGAATTGGGACACTGCCTGGTCCCATATCCTCTCAGCGACTTGGCACAGCAGTACATTAGTACAGGGAGGCCAACAATGGGGGAAATAACCCTTGTCTGAAGTAAAAACCACAAAAATGAGAAGGCTTAATATTTAATAACAGTAGCCTAATTAATTATGCATTAAACAAGTTCTCCCTGCTCAGCACACTCCAGCAGGGAGACCAGCTACCGAAGCATGCAGGGCCGGTGGCCAGCACCTCTTGTCAGTGCATCCATGCAGCACTGCCTTGACCTTGGGTGGGTGACAGGGGCAACAGCACGGGTCCACTGGGCTCAGTGGTTTTCATTCCTCCTCACTAATGAGGACAAGCTTGTCAGGAGCTGAAACAGTCACTTCTAGCTGCACAACACCTGCTTCTGCCCCACAGAGCCTCACAAGTGATGCGGAGAGGAAGAGGTGGACACAGTGCGGTCACTTGGTGGGGGAGCACTGGCTAGCAGCGTCCCAGAACACTGCTGCTGTCTCTAGTGAACTGGGCACTGTGTTATTTATTTTTAAACTCTCCAGAGAGCTCTGTAAGCTTTCTGCATGAGCCAGCATCTTTAGCTTATCCTTAGGCACATGTGGGAAAAGAAAATTTCCCAGATGCCTCTTCTGACGGCAGCTCTTGACTCTTCCTACAGCTCTAGCAAGGGAAGCCCCTGTTGCATGCACCCCAATCTCTTGTTGAAGATGGGAACAGATGCAAGCCTGCCTGACCTGTCACACTCCTCCATGCAATGTAAATGACCAGCATAGAGCAAAGATGGCTCTTGTGTCCCTGGGCAGTGGAGACATGTCACAGAGGCCTGGAGCAGCCCTGTTCAACATCTTGCTCCTCCTCAAGGAGCTGCATGCTGTTGCTTGCTGACTGCGTGCAACCTTCTTACCTAGTGCTGCTCCCAGAGACCTGCCTGTTGAGATGTTCTTCTTCCAGCACATGTGCTTCCCTTGCTCCCTACAGCTTTTTCCTCCCATGCTGCAATACCATGCTGGTCTGTGTTGTGGACAATTAAGGGTCCAAGTCTGCTGGTAACTGCCAAGCTGTCTCTGCATGCTGCCTGTGAGATCTGCCACCAGTCCTGCCTGGGAGACACACGGACTACGGATCTCTGAAAGCTGCTCTGGCACAGAGGGAGATGTGCTGGTGAAGCCCACCCCAGGCCTGAGCCAAACTGCTGTGAGCAGCAACAGGAAAGGCTTCTCTTACCCTCCCTCGCTCCCAGACACTGCAAGTTTACATCAGGAAATGGTCCCTTCAAAACTCCCTTGTTAGATGAAAGCTCTTAGATGAATGAGCAGCAGGAGGAAAAGGAAAGTAGGTTACAGACCAGGAGGAGCTGCAAGTTAGAAGAGAGCTGTATGTGCCTTATTTATTACTGAACTGCTCTCTCCATCACCAAAGCCCAAGCACTCCCCCACTTCATCTAGGACTTGGACTCTCTGAGAGGCTCTGAACAAGCTGGGGTGACTCTGTCTCTGATAGCTACAATGACAGGCACTGTGCTTTCAGTGCCACCAAGAGACATACAGACACAAAGCAGCAGCACAAGACCTTTCTGCAGTGTGAAATACAGTTGCCTCCATGATTGGCAAACTAGCTATGCCCCAGGGCACCACAGGCCAGTGCAGGCATGACAAGATGCTCTGCAACAAACACTTGCATGCAGAAAGCAACAGCTGTTACTGAACTATCACCCTCTGCACTGAGACCACCATGACCAGCAACGCCTCTGCTGCACTTGCGAGCTCTCCCAGCTGAGGCTCCTCCTGGCTCAGGACAACCACAGTGAGCTTCACATAATATATAACACACACCACACACTAGGCTGTCCCTGTCCAGGTTCCCCAGCTTTGCGTGCCTGCAGTGACAGGGCCCGGGAGAAGGATTTGCAGATCAGAGAGTGGACATCTGGATACCCTTGGTCTAAGCCCCATCTGTGCCATTGTGACTGAGGGCAGAGCTGCTGGGGGGGAGGACTGCAACTCCTTCTCTGGCATGGGGATCTGGTGAAGGGGAACCAGAGGAGGTGGGGCACAAGGGGGTTAGCTGCTCCTTACCTGGAGTCTGGTAGTTGAGCCGCCTCATTTCAACCGGGTCAGAGGAGTGGGCCAAGAGTGAGTCCTTCAGGCCGATGGAGTGCTCATCCTTGGAAGAGGGGGAGTGTGCCCTTTTCCTATGGACAGTGAGGACAGAGACAAGCAGGTGAGCTCTGGCAGAGACCAGCATAAACCACCTTAGGTCCCTGCATCCCAAATACCCAGCTCCATCCCAGGTTCCCTGGGGCTCTGGGCAAGTCACATCCTCTTTTGTGCCTTCAATTTCCCATCTATGAAACAGGAAGGGTTGTATTTAGACGACGGCAGAGGTTTGATTAGTGAGGCACTTTGAAATGTGATACTCTGCAAAATATTTATTAGCGAAAAGGCAGATAGATGCAAGATGTTGTTTTCTCTTACTCTCTCTAGGAACTATTTCCTTTAGTGGAAGGATAGAATAAAATCTTTTTTTCAAGTATTAGAAATATTTAAATATAGAATGCTGTAATATAATAGTGTAAAGGCTCTTCAGGGTGTGTTTTATTGGGCCATTAATACATGTCTTGAATGGTTGAAGGCACCCAAGGCATGTATTAATGGAACAATAAAATATACTGTTGTCTCTTCGTGCTATATTTATGCCTACAGCAATGCCACCACCTCAGGCTCTTGCTGGAATTCACAGGCAAAGCAGGGACAGATCCAACCAAAAAGTGGACAAGTGAATATTAAGGAAAATCTAATATTGCAAGAAGGGTTTCTAGTGATTCTCTAAGACGCACTTGTTGCTCTGTATTACAAATATAGTAGATATACTCATGCAGCAGAGAGGTGCTGGGCAGGAGCAGGACAGCAGTACTGTCATCTGAGTCTGTGCTGACCCTGATGCTTTGCCAACGTGCTGAGCATGCAGTGAGATGCAGAGACTTTATCTTTTGGCTACAGCACCCAAATGAATTTTGCCTGATGGCAAAGCCCTCTGCTGACTTGATGTTTTCTGGAAGAGAGGGAGCTGCATCACTGCTAGTCTGCACAAATGCTAGCACATTTACCATCCTGCTAATCACAACAGTCGGACTCTGCTTTCTACCCCCTTGTGAGGCATTTTGAAGAACCCTGATGGGTTGCCAGGCTTTGCACAGAGGCAGCTGCATCTCTGGATAGCAGTGACCCTGAGCCACGCGTGATGAGAATCGCCCTGCACAGGCCACAGGGTGCTATCACTTCCATGGGGAGCTGTGCATGCTGCGCTTGCACTAGTGAGAAGCAATTAGGGAAAATTATAGTGCATAAATCACAAGTGAAACTTGCATTCCTTCTGTGACCCGGACTGTGAGCAAGCTTCATCTGCATCAAACACTGGAGTTGTTCAATGGGGTGGATCAGCTTGTGAGTCTTACACTCCTGAGTTATCTCAACACCTCTGAAGCCGCCTAGCTGCCTGGACCGAGACAAAAGAGCTGAAGGACTGAGAGCATTGATAGAAAGAAAGGAAAATAGATGGCAAACAAATAAAGCAGTGTTTCTCCTATCAGGAGCACAGCAGGATGTGCCATGTGGTACTGTATGCCAGTCCCTGAGCCCTTGAGCAGAGTGGTCCAGCTTTTCTGGGGAATGGGCACAGCATATAATTAATGTTTGTCTCTCTCATTAGTCTAGTCAGGACAACTGTTAAACAAACCTCCACATCCCAAGCTATCCACTGCTACTCAGCTTCAATTCATTCCCATTGTAGATCTGACATGGTGAATATGCTGCATAGATACCTTTGGGAGAAAATGCCTCCAAAGAGAAGCTGGGCATCAAAAAACTGAAGGATAACACAGTATCACATTGAGCATGTGGGTGGTGCTGGAAGGGGATATGCTGCTCCTGAATGGGCTAGGACACAGCAGGGACATGAATCTTAGGTCTGAGCAGTGGGCTGGTGCTGCTTCCTGGTGCTCCATCCACACCAGGCTCTGGGACAAAGCAAAACTAAGCCAAGCTGGGCACAGCGTCTATGGGGCCCAGGTACAGAAATCCCCCCTCCGGGGCCATTTTCTCTCCTTAAGGACCAGCACACACTTTGTTTCTTACAATTGCTTGGTATTCCCTCAAAGCTTCTTCATTACAGACTGCAAGAATGCACCTGCATTCTTGATGGAGCAGCATGCAGTCTGAAGTGACTGAGAAAACAAAGAAACACCTATAAATGCTGGTGTTGTCATTTTATTGATTTTTAATTTAATTGCAAAACCAATCTGGGAAATCTTTATGTTGGAACTGTCTCCCTAAGGGCTGTGAGATGCTGACGATTGCTAGGAAGCTGATACCTTTGAGGAAACAAACTTTGTAAACCCCCAGGGCTGGTATGCTCCAAAAACAAAGATGCCCCTTATCAGCTTCAGGCTTGATTTTTAAAAAGGGAAATAAGACTTGAAACTTTAGCAGAACAAGAAGATAAAATGGATTCCTACCTTTCTTGTTTACTAGATCCAGGGAAGAGCAGAAACAGAAGAAAGGAGATGATCACTGACACAGAAAGGCACTGACTGCACACGCACAGCAGAACTCTAGTTAATCAGACAACAAAGCCACCTCCTTTCCCCGAGCTACAGATACATATGTAAATAGAGAGTCCAGGAGGAGCAGAACCTGGGAGCTGAGCTGGTAGAGGATGACCTACTGTAATTGAACAGGCTACCTGAACACATGCAAATGCAACCTGTGGCTCCTCATGAGGACTAACAATCATCTCACACTACAGTTACAGCTCTAGCAAGACTGCTCTGCTACACAAAAGCAGGTGGTCGCTTCAGGAGGGAGCACAGAGCACGGATGGTCCTGATCTGGTAGCCAGGACCGAGAGGTCTCAAGAAGAGAGCTCCTACTCTGACTTCATCCTGTCACATCCATGCCCTGTTCTTGCCACCAAGAGCATGTTCCCCAGTCAAAATTCACAGCAGTAGGGGTACTTGCCAGAGATAAAAGAGCCAATTTCCACAGAAAACCAGTACTACAGACGTCCCCAAGGCTGCAAATCCATGCTGTGAGACAAAAGAGTGGTCAGATGGGCTTTAGAGACAAAGCTGTTCTCCTCTGTCCCATTGCTCACACGTTTCCAGAATCCACAGCAGCTCTGTGTCCTGGGGCTGATATTAATTACCTTCTGCATATCCAACCCTTCTGCTCTCTTTGTAAGGCAACCTTCTGCTGTGCCAGGTGGAGACCTTCCTCCTCCCCATGACCACCAAGGACTGTGTATCAGAGCACTCCATATCTAAAGGCTACAAGGAGGGTCTTGAAGGTGCCACCACCTATAGTGCTTGTGCCGTTGTTATGTCCTGGACTGGATCTCACCTTTTGAAAAGGAGTATAGCAATGACAATGATGATGATTAATATCACGGCCAGGACAGGTCCCATCACCCACAGCATCTCAGGTTCATCCTGCTGCTTTGCTGAAGCCACTTCCATCACGATCTCATCTGAGTAGGGGCTGGCTGCGTATCTCTTCTGAACAGCACCGGCAGGAGAGGGAGAGAAAACCAAGTGTCTGTTATGCTAAAGCAACAGCTACATCCCTGAAATGCAGAGGTTTCCCCTTGCCTCTGGCTAGCAGGGAATGGTCATGATTCTCAGACCCCAGTAGCACACCAGGGACCCTTCCTCCCTCAGCATCAGCAGGGAGCAGACTGTGGAAGCAATGCTTTCTTGGTGTGAAACACTTCCAGTGCCAGCAACTTTCCGGCTAGCAGATCTGGCCCTGAGGTGCCAAACTGGAGCAGCCCAGCTAAGAGCCACTTGCCAGCCCTGGATTCTCTTGGATCCAAATCACAAGCTTTTGAATTCCACCCAACTGCACAGTGGGCCTGGCTGAGGATTCCTAAGTGGTTTGTAATACCTGCTGTGCTGATATCAACACATCTCTACAGGACAGGGCCATATTAGGAGAACCCCTGCTGTGTGAGGCAATTTTCTTAAAGGACCAGAAAGACAGGAACATTTTCTACCTTATGTCTCAGCACTGTTAAACAGACCTCAGGAAGGCACTCATGCTCACAGGTTCCTTGCCAGAGATTTCTGCAATCTGGCAGCCCAGTGATTTATAACCTGAGGGGACAGCTTTCTACCCCACCAGCAAGATGAGATTAGCAGAGACCCAAACCCTTCCTGCAGAAAAATCACATTGCACCTGGATTGTTCTGCAGCTGTTGCTAAGGCTTATGGAGCTGTGTTGTCCCTTCACAACTCAACCTTGCCAGGTCAGAAGAGTTAAATGCTGCAAAAAGAAATCCTTTCTCCCTATTAGAAAGGGCCAGAGCTGTACCAGTTCAGTGCCTGTGGCTTTTGAGCAGCACCTGCTGCCCGGCATTAGGGAGCCAGAAACGCTCTGCTCCCACCATGGAAAGTTTCGGTCACTGAAGAGGTGCCTGTGGATCTATAAATCGCCTGCTTTAAGGTCGAAGTTTAAACACACACTTCATGTCTGCGTGCATGTGAGGAGAAGAAAGGGAAAAATCAAACGTGCTGCTGTCACACAAATGCACATCTTGATCTCCTCTCACAGGTGCCCTTGATCCCAGCCAGCCTGGTTTCAAACATGCATGGAGTAAAGAAAACGCTCTTATCTGTGACATCCTTCTGGCAGCACACACAGATGTAGCATCCTAGCTACTCCTCTCAGATTTTATCAGTGGTCAGAAATGCCACTGGTTGGAGGGGGAGCACGAGGGGTGGTTGCTGCTTTGTCTGTGAAACCTTTCATCCATATGAGACCCTGTTCCAATGATCCTGAAATAGCTGCTGGCTTGCGGTTCAGCTGTTCCTACAGAAAGTCTGCAGGGAATCACTGCAACCCATCATCAAGTTCCTATGACCCTTGTTCAGTTCAAACAACAGGGCAGGGAGTCAGCAACAGCTCTGTCTGAGCATGGCAGAGACAAGAAGATACTACATTGGTGGTGAGGGGATGGGACAGAAGGCCCAGGGCTCCCCGTTTGTTTGGGCAAGTGGCTACTCTGGAGGAAGGCACAAAGGCTTTGCCTATGACTCACTCAGAAAGGTCAAACTGCATTACAGGGGGGGGGAAGACGCATGCTGATCTGTGCAGCAAGGTAGCACATGTGTCCAACTCCAAAGCTCTGTGCAAGCAACAAAGATTTGTATTTTTTCAGACACACTTTGGAGATGCCTCCTTCCAAGAGAAGACAGAAGCAGAAGAGATCAGAAGGACTGTTATCTCAGTGGCATTTCCAAAGGCAGACTGCAAGGTGCAGGTGACCCTGCTCTCAGAGATGGTATTTCAACCACACTCCCCTTTACCTTTGAAGAATGGCAATGTTACACTCGCCTGCTGACACCAGAGGCACAGCAAGTAATTTAAGAGGAGCTGAGTGGGGGAGATAGTGCACAGCCTTGGACAGAGTGCCTCATACTTCAAATGAAAATGGGTGCAACACAGCCGGGGGTGCAGAAAAGTGGTCTCTAGGAGCAGGGTGTAATAACTGCCAGCTGGTGGTTCACTGGAGGGCTGTGGCAGGTCTCTGCTAGGGAGATGATGATAATAGTCCAGGATCAACTAGTTAAGGTCATCTCTTCTTGGATTGCCAGGATCGCACATCCCGAGGCCTCTGCCTTACCTCACTGTTAATCTGTGACTCCTTCTCTCACTGGTGTGCACATCTTGCCACAAGAACACGTGAGCTGGATGAGTAATGAAGAACCTGACCAGCCCTAATGAGCCATTACAAGCAAACGAGGCTGAGGAATGAAGCCGCAGCTTGGAAGCTGACCAAAGGATCCTGTGCATCTCTATTATTTCCATTATTTACATACTGACTACTGCTCCTGATGCCACAACCACTCCTGCCCTCCATGTTTACAGGTGGACACTGATGCACAGGTCTTGCCATGTTGCTCCCTGCTTATTGCATCAGCTGCTCCCTCCCCCCTCACATGCTCAGGCCCCGTGCGCTTGGCAGTGCACTGCCGACAAAGGCATGGCCCATTTGCCTCTAGCAAGGAGAGTCACAGGAGCAAGAACCCCTGTGCAGCAGTCAAGTGTACAGCTTTGCCCTGCTGACAACTCACTGTGATGGGAGGCAGGTTTGCTTCTCCAGATGTCACCTGGAAGCGAGATTCTGGCCAGAGAAGAGCCCGTGAAAGCAGTTTTGCAGGGGGAGCTTCCTGAGAGCTTCACTGCAGACCCTCAGCAGCCATTGTGCAGGGCAGGATTTCAAGGGGTTGTTTTCCACAGTCACTTACTTGAACCAAAGCAGAATGAGAACCTATCCCATCTCAACTCTGCTCTGGGCACAGCCCAGCAACCCCTCCACTCTCATCTGTTATGTCGAACACACGTGCCATTTCCCTCTGAAACCACCATCTATCAAGTCAATTCCCATGGCCACCTCAGCTTGCTGAAACCAGCTATGTAGCCTCATTCCCCTCTTTTCAGAGAAAACTCCATCATCCTGGCTTGCAGTAATTGTTCACACTGCCTGAGCCCACCTCAGCTCTGCTAAGAAAGGCTGTGCCCTTCTGGCAAAAGTCCTTACCGTGTCTCCATCCTCCAGCGAGGCCAGCACAAAGCAGCGATAGCTCAGGTCTTGAGACAGGGGCTTGTTGTAGAAACCTTTGTAGTTCTTCTCGTCCCCCAGGGTGAAGGTCTCAGGCAGCACATCCACTTGAGCAGCAATGTAGGGCTTGAGTCTGTCTGCTTGGCGTCGCTGGCGCCTGCTCTGACTCCCTTGGCTTATGGCCTCCAGCAGCTGGGGACAAACAAGGTGCATCACTATTGCTTTGCCCAACGTGACACCGCCTTACACTGTTACCTTACCGGTTGCAGGACTCAGCAGGGTGGAAGGGAAGGGAGGAGAAGATACTGGGTTTGATTTGGACACGGTGGTACAAAGAAACTAAAGGGATGTATTATCCATTTGGGCATTGCTGGGGCATCCGTCTGCAGACCCTCACTGCAAGCACCTCTGCCCAGGAGCTCAGCTTTGGCAGAGTCCTGAGCCCTGGGATGGTGACACAGTGAATGTTAGGGCTGAAACAGCCTGGCTGTGCCTGTCATTCCAAGTTAATGCATCCCAATGGGCTGTGAGGGAATCCAGCCATGTTCTGTGGCCCAAATATTGGTATGGACAGCAACTCACACTCTCTGCCGACACGGGACATGAATTACAGCTGACACTGATGTATAGGGAAAAAGTGACGTTTGCTGTGTGTTCCCCTTTTGCGGTGCCTCGATATTTCACCTGCTGCTGGGCTGCAGGCAGAGCTTTGTGTAAATCACACAGAATGATAACAGATTTCATGGCATGTTCAGAGTAAAAATGGCAAATTTCATAGTCAGCCACAAATTTATGAAAAAGGATATAAACATGCAAAAATTCAATTACACTGCTAAGAAAGACTCTCAGATGTTTAAAGATGTTTTTCTAATGAATAAAAACGAGTATCAGGCTTGGAACAGAAATTCTAATTTAAAATGAAGAAGAAGGCATGAAATACATTTCACACACGAATGTATCAGTGCAGCATTGTCAGGGCAGATGAGGAACATCAGTGGGGCTAGGGACAGTCAGGTGCACACAAAGCCACGCTGCTGAGCTGAGCTCACTCCCTCTGAGGAGGAAATGCTGGGCACCCCCCACCTCTTTTCCCTCAACAGCCCATCCTTGTCCTCTTATGAATACTCATGTTGATGAAATTCAGGAAAGCTTGTCATCTCATCAGTCAAAAAAAAAAAAAAAGCAATGGAGAAATCTCAGTTTCACCGATATCCTTGTAACTGCAGGGGAAAAAAGGCAGAAAGATGGTCTTTGGACTGTGGAATTTGCTCCTTACACCCATCTCTTGTACCTTGGCTGAGATCACAGCTAAGCAATTTGGGGCTGTATGTACATGAAACCATAGGGGTCCAGTTGTGATTGAGGTTGCTGGATGCTACTGCCACCTATATATGTAAGACACCCCCCAAAAGACTGCACCAAAAGAAACGCTAGGCTTGCAAAGTTCAGATTCTGAAAAATCAGAAAATTAATATTGCCTGAGCAAAATTAACTCAGTTGTCTTACGTATGTGCATTGTGTTACAATCCTTGACTCCATGGTCACATACTATCTCTTCTGTAACCTCCCCTGCTTTGTTCAATACACAGGACAGACAGTGCTTAATCAAAGAGAAGCTATTCCATATTTTGTTTTCTTCTTTGCATTATGCAGCCCGAGGACTTGTTTATTGCTTACTATTCAAATCCAGCTCTGAAGACAAAATTAATAATTTCCTCGTGGGCTTTTCTATGGTGCTGATCACTATAATATTACAAGTGCCTCAGAAACATTAATGACCTTATCTTCCAAACACCCATATGAGGTGAGATGAAAGCGATTACCCCAATTTTACAGATGGAGAACAGAGACACAGTGACATTAATGTAAAAAATGTCCACTAATTTTGAATGTCAAATTGAAAAGACATTGCCTTGTTTTGTTTTTAAAGAAAACTTAGCAATTTTTATAGCAGTGACTGCATCCAGCAGAGCTCCTATTGACTTTCTCTGCAGCTGGGGATGCTTCGGCTTTGCAAATGAGGCTCCAGGGTTGCAAACTGACCCCTCCACAAAAATAGGACATGCAAGACAGTGGCTGCTAATGAAAATTTTGTTTTAAATTATTTGCTCAGGACTGGGTGAAACAGAGACAGAAGACAATTTTCTCAATAGCTTTCAACCGTCAAAAGCTAAAAACCAAATAGTCCTTTCTCATGCTAGTCGTCTATTTCTTGTGACATCTTCCAACTTCTGCAATGAAATGATGCAGAAGACCTACAGATGATGGTTGTCCATCACACAACCATGCTTCATGTACAGAGCAGATCCACCTATACACGGTGTGAGCTGGGACCCCATGGAAAAGACTGTGCAATCACAAAATTAAAGATTAACAATATGCAAGGGCAGACTTACAGCTTCTAACGCTTTGTAATTTCTGAGTGCTCCAAGTTTGCAACTTTGTTCTCTTAATGGACCCTTCTGTGTGTCATTTCTTGGAATTTTTCCTTATTATTTCGGGGGTGGTGGTGTGTGTGGGGAAGAAAGAGCCTACACATCCCTTGTGTGGGACTCTTCCGATGCCCACACATGTGCGTACGGCGCTACTGGTGTTGGAGGACTCCTGCACAAAATAAGCTGCATTTTGGGGTGAATGAGCTGGTGAAGGCTGAAAGCCTTTAACAAGCAAGTGTGAAGGGAGCTTTGAAGGCTTTGTTAGATACCAGAGTAAACTCCTTATCCAAACTGCAGCCTTAGGTCCTATCCAGAGAGGGAAAAGCCTCCTGATAGAACATCTTAATAAACTGAGAACAATCGCTTTCTCTCCTAACTTGTTTTCAAAATCAGCATGGTTGCTTCAGCTGAAAAAGGCTACAAAGGGCATACAACCTGAGGCAGGATCTGTCCTGGTCAGAACTTTTGAGACCCTCAAGTGTAGTCTCCCACGGGGCACATTCTAGGAGGTGACTCCTCCCTCACTTGGCTCCAGCCTCCTTCCCACATGCTGCTGCCATCCAAGAAAGGCTGAGTGGGTTCTGCATATCCCACAGCCCCCACCTGTGATGTGCAGACTGCACCTATGTCACTGCACCCATCCTGTTGCCAGGAGGCCTCGGCAAAGTGTGCTGGGCCACCTGGGAGCCACTTCCATTACAGCAGCTGCTACAGACTCCTACCTGGTCCAGCTCCATCTCATCAGGTGTCCGCCACCGAGCAGTTGGGCTGCTGGTGCTCTGATCTGCTGGCACAACCACGATGTAGTACCACCTGGGAGGGAAGGAAAACATAAGCACTGGGTCCTACGTCATCTCTCTGGCAGGTCACCGAATAACACCTGCCATATGCCTCTCAAGGACAACCTGCTCCTCTCCCTGCCCTCTAAGCAGCAAAAGGGTTCAGTAAGGAAGAGGCTGGTGTTCCAGCTGCACCAGAGAATACTCCTGTTAGCGCTCATTAGGTTAATGAAGATCTACAGACTCTGCTCCAGAGGGTGGTGTAGGAGCTGTGAGAAGGACATTTTATATAATCGGATTGTAGCAAGAACCCTGGGGGAATTGTGCTTCAGCACAAGGATACCACAGTAACGAGTAAGACTTCCACAAACTCACTTTTTTTAATCTCCTTTAGGCTTTAGGCATTATTTATTTAAAGGATATTATACAGTGTCAGAGAAAGTCCCTCCTGATCCTCAACTGTATTTTTGCTGGTAGCATCTGGAGTATACCCACCAGGGTGAGGGCAAACTGTCAGAATATTGTCTCAATTTTATTGCACATAAATATTTGCTCAGAAAGAGCCAGCAGCATGATTCCATGTTACGGGTAAATGCCTGGCTCTGCACCGCAGCCTGCTTGGAAATTCATTCCCAGGTTCCAAAATCCACAGGTCTGCAGGGGTCTGCCCTGCCCTTTTCCCCATCTTGAGCCTCCCACCCTGCCTTCTCCACCCAGACACAGCACCTACCTAACTGGCACAGTGGTCTGGACTTTGGGAAGGGTGAGTGTGAATTTTCCTTCCTGTATGTACTTGTTTGCAGCGATGGGTTTGCTTTGCAAGACATCAGGAGCGGTGCGGATTGAGACAAGGTGCTGGAGCCCCCCAGCACTGCTCCCACGGTTCATCAGCACAAAAGAATAGTCCGTGTCTGGCTGGAGGTCACTTATGAGTTTCTTCATTGAATGGCCGTCCACCTCCACACTCTGGCTATTGTACAGAATCTGAAATGGGAAAAGGACACACTCATGCAGCTGACAGCTGCTGATGAAAACTCACACTCAAAATAGCAGCCTTAGAGACGACTATTTGGCTCTGGGCCCTCCCTCAGGTGGTTCAGCTACTGTGCGCTTCGTAAACAGCCATAAATCTTTAGCTAAAGAAGAGCAACCCCCAGCACAGGGTTGAACCATGCTCCCTGTGCCTCGCAGCAATGGAGCAGAGAGGGTCATCTCGGCAAGGCCCGGGTGGCCGGCGCCAGCAGTGAGGCTGGCGGTGCCACACACATTGCAGTTCAGTGCTGGTTTGGGGGAGGAATCCAGATGGCTGTGCTTTGCCCTCATGTGGAAATGAATGGGTCTTTGTTTCTTGTCTCGTGAGGCTACAACACACAATATGCTTTCGGTGTAAAATTCCTTCTGCTTTAAACTGATGTCAGTCCCATGTCTACCAGCTGATGCCTGATTGAATAGTTAATGCAGAGCATCCCCCTCCCAGCAAGGTGACCAAAGGGAGGTTACACGCCTCACCAATAATGTGACAAATCCTGTGCAGGGCTCACAAATTGGTACCTGAAACAGTGGCTCTGCAGGTGTGACACCCTGTTGCCATGACAACAGATGCTGGTGCCGCGCCAGCCGTGGGCAGGAGATCAGTGCTGCTTTTCACTGCTGCTGTTGCAGTGAGGGGCTGCTGGGCAGGGCAGAGCTGGTGTTGGTCAGGGCAGCTTGCATGCATAGCTTCACCCCTCGGGCTCACTAGCCCCTCAGCTAATGAGATCTTCTCAGGTCCCTGTTGCAGTTATGCAGGACCCCCCACCTCCCCCAGGGCACAGCTGTATTAAGCCACACCAAACAGCCTGTCTGCCCTGGGAACCTCAATCCAAATCCTGCTAGAACGCACCCTGAAACCCTGGGTGCTGCCTCTGGAAAGCCAGAAACAAACAGTTCCCGAAGATAGAGACAAATGGGGTGTAGGGAACCAGACAGACCAGAGGTTGTGCCCCAGCTGTGATAAACCAGCACGTTTCCTTCCACTGGGTGATCGTCCAGCACAGCAGGGGAGTGCTGGGTTCCTGAGAGAAGGGCAGAGACACAGCATGCCAAAACCCGGCGATGGCAGAGCAGCAGCATGTTAAACCATCGCAGCTATTACGTGTCAGGCAAAGACCTCACACTAAAACGTGCTCCTTTCAACAGCGGCCTTGAGAGAGAGAAGACAGCTCTGTGGAAGAAAAATTACTCAAAGTAAAACAGATCTTTCACCAGCTGAGTCCAGCCATTCAGGCTGATGCAGGCAGCAAGGGAGGGACCAAACTTTCCTTCCAAGTCACCTTTTTAGCAGGTGGCAGAAATCTGCAGAATGCTGCCAAGCTCACTGGGACAAGGGCAACTGATTAGCACTGCTCTAATATTTAGTGCTACAGCTGGGAGGAGGAGGGAGGCCCTCAAAAGAGATCTGAAGGACAGCAAAGCACAAGGATCAGGTCAGGCCTGGAATTTGCAGCTCTGCTTTTGTGTTATCCAAACAGCAATACCCACAGCATGCTTCAAATCATCTTCATGTTACTTTGCATGGAGGTCAGGATAGGAAAAAGCCCCAGTTTTTTGCTTCTGAGAAGAGACTCCCAACAGGTAACAGAGCAGCAGTGAGAAGCCAGCAATACAGAAGAGATGCAATCAGTCTGGTTTGTTGACATGCTTCAATCTTCAGGGATGAACTGCAAAAATAAGTACCAAGTACTAATATAACAGGTTTGTAGGGACAAAGAAAGCAGGTCAGGGGTGTCCTGAGAAGCAGGACCTTCATGTGCTCCAACATGTACTTGAACAAAACCAAACTTCCAACATTAGAAGCTATGCTGGAAGGATGCAAAGCCCACGATGAGTTCCATTGCCTCTCAGATAAAATTTTTCATTAAGAAGCCTTCCCTAATAAAGGTATCACCAACTGCTTCTCCATGTGCCCTAGGGCAGACACTCGTCCACCAACTGCCTGCACATCCCACTGCTGGGGATTTAGCTGTTCTCCTAGAGCAAGAGGAGGCAGAAGAGATGGTTCCGAGTTTCCCTGCTTGCTCTGGATTGGAAAAGGCCAGGACACAGTCCTCAATTCAGACCTGACATCAGAGGATGATTTTTACTGTCATGCACAGAAATTTGTGTTCAAAGACAGTGAAATTGGCATTTGCAATGGTTTTCTGAAGCATTCTCCACCATCCATCCCCCCTATTCACAGTTGCTGTGGCAGTTCTGTGTTCCTTTACCTGCCATAACACATTGTCTTCTCAAATGTTGTGCACCATTAGTTAAGGCCTCTACACAAACCTTAGAACAATCTAAGGGTTCAGAAACAGTTGTTTGTGTGCCACTGAAGATGCCCGGGAACTCAAGCAGGAACGCTATTGACAGGATGCATCATGACCCTTGGTAGCTACTTAAGTCAGCAGTAAATTTGGCCCAAGAGCTCTGAACTGCCAAACATTGCTGTAAAATGTCATTTGTTCTGCTCTTACTCACAAGAGAAGATCTGCAAAGCTAAGGTGGGTCCAAATGTCCCTGCTGAAGGTCTGCTGCTTGATTTCAAGGCAGTAAAGAATGTATTGAGCTAAAAGATAGAAAGACACATAGTGTGCAACACTGGAAAAGATAATTACTTGATAGAGAAGTAGATGAGGTTCCTTTCTTTTTTTTTTTGGAGCAGGAGTAATTACTACATTCTGTGGTATATACTGTGAGAAAGCTCTGCCCAGCATTCTCAGGGGTTATTTCTGAACCTGTATCATAGTAATTTTCAAAAGGTGATATTCCTTCTCCCCATTTGTAAAGTATCTTGTGATGCTGCCTTCTGTTCTGCTTTTTAGTTGAAGAATGTGTCTCAGAAAAGCGCAGTTTCCCCAAGGAGAAGGCTGTATCTATCTTGCACTTTCCATGAAAGCTCCTGAACGGCTTTCAGCAAGCACACTGGAATAGAAAAGAAATAGTACCTCTGCTCCACCACAACTGCTGGGCAACATTTTACAAGGAATTTATCTCCTGGACCAGAAGAAGCTGCGAAAATTCCCTAAAGAGAACCCAAACCTTCATTATTGATTTGGTAGCAATGAAAATTCCTAAGGTCTCAGTACATCCCCTATAAAAAAAATAGCACTAGTCCTGCCCGCACCTCACTATTCATTGTCAGAACAATACCTACTTTAATTAAATCTGTTAAAAGTAGAATATGACACCCTTTGGGACATAGATTTAGCATGAGACTGTTTATCAAGTGTAGATAATACTAATTGTTCCCATGGAGATTTATCTGCTATGCTAGTTACAGTATTAGGCTCTGGCCTCAGCATCCCATGTGCCTGAATTAGAGGAGAGAGGTGAACCTTGTTTATAAAAATACAAAGTCCTGAAGGTTAAGGATTTCTTTTGAGTGGCACAGTCAGTGACCTGGAGCTGACCCTCTTAGCTCCTTGCCTTGACTCACGTGCGTCTGCAGGTCTGGGAATATTAACAGAAAGAAGACACTATTAGAGAAACATCATTGTAACACTCTCATTTGCATGACTGCCCTTCATTTAGCGAGTGGCTAATGCCATCTGCTCCTGTGTCATCTGAGGGTTAACCCGCAGCAGGGGCAGACCCTGAGTCACCGTCTGTGTAAGCAATCACAGCTACAGGCTGAGACAAGGCGTCAGCATTATGCCCTTGGCTCCTGGCTACCTCCAACCACTCCACCATCCTTATGTGGTAGTAATGCTCCAAGGGTCACACTGTCCCTTTCTAGCACTGCGCTGTCAGGCAGAGAAGTGGGCTTTGTGCCACAGGAATAACACAAGATGAAGCAGACTGGTTCTTCAGCAGAGTGCAAAGTAGCAGGGTTCTGTAAAGTTCCTTGCAGCCAGGTATCTGAACACTGATCCTAATGCACCCTACATCTGGGAGAGCTTTGAATAGCACAAGGTCTTCACAAAAGCCTTGTCTGCTTCAGCTAAACTCCGCATGTTAACAAGTGTCTGCTATTGATCATGGTAATTCAGCTTCAGGATTTAAACAAGGAGAGTTAGTAACAAGAAAGGGTAGGTGCTCACACACTTTGATATGGATGCAGCTCAAGACCTTCCCCTTCTTCCACTGGCCACAGATACCCCACAGCTCATGCAGGCCTTGCATCTGTTCTTTAGGCACGGCACAGCAGGATGCATGTGCAAGGAGGAAGGGAAGTCACGCTGCTCCCACTTCTGGCCACCTTTGCAGAGGCAACAGGTAGTGGCTGAGACTGGGTGGAAGATTATCCTTGACGATGTGACATGCTGGTCTTGTTTCGTAAGGGAGAGAAGCTGCACTGAGATCTGCAGAAATTTCCACCACACTCTAGTATTTTACCCACATCAATGATCTGTGCTGGGGGACAGACAAGAGCAGGAAAATATGAGTGTTGTCTGCAGCCTGGTGGATGCAGAACTGTGCTGAAGAGAGCAGTTCCCTTTGCACCGACACATCTTGTGCTGCTCACATCTGTAACACCTTCTGGAAGGGCGAGGATGCTTCTCTCCTTCACTTCCTGAGATTATGCATCTGCCCTGATGCTCTGAAGTAACTCATAAACGCAATCCAGGTGTTTGAGACAGGACACGTTGCAGAAGGAGTCATTCTTAGTTTGATTCACTGGCTGGTTTTCAGACCACTTTGTCCTGGTGATCTCTTGTGATTAACTCACCTTTATAACTTTTCAACCTTTGACTCCAAGACAGGCATCAGGACAAGCTTGTGCAACCACTGTCACGGAGCTTTGATAGCCAGCCTGACCACTAGGCCCCAGCCAAGTGATACCAGGCACTTGAGAAAGGAGTGAAGCACTGATTGGGACTGTGTGAACAACTGCTGCGACTGCTCATGGGAAAAATATCAGTAATTTGGGGTGCTGGATCAGTTTCCATTTCCCTTTGAAAAGGCAAGTAATCCAGGGGCACTATCCAGAAAGGAGTGGGTACTTAGCAAAAGTTGCCATAGTCAAGAGAGTTTTCTAACTGGATGGTGAGAAGCCAGAAACCATATTATGATCCCTAAGACATCCCCATTCTCAGATTGCTCTGTGCCCAGCACGTGCCTTCACTGCTCAGTGTTTCCTGTTGGTGTGCTTCAGCCAACATTACTCACTCGTTTGTTACCATGAGCCAAGTGCTTACTGGCTATTCCACAACGGATCAAAACAGAAAGAAATCAACAAAACTACAAAACCTTCTGGCCTGAGAAGAGCAAGAGAAGGGAGGGTAAACAGCAGCATGCTCTACTACATGCTATGGTTCATGTGTGGGTGCTCTAAAGCAAGAGTGTCCACCTAACCTGGGCTTGGAGATCTGAGCTCCACAAGGTCTCACGCAAGTGACCCTGCTCTGCTTGTCTCTTGTCTGATGGCCTGAAAACATCACGTGGCAGGTCTAGATACTGCTTTCCACTGCCCTGCTCACTGCGGAGCTCCCTGTCCTCTGCATCCCACCTTTACCTTAAAAGGCACTGCAGATTTATAGGAGTCAGGCACTTCCCAGCTCAGCAACACAGACGTTTTCATGACGGCATTGACACGGAAGTTCTTAGCAAACACTGAAATGAAAAACAAGGTATTTGAGCACTGTAAGGCCAAGTCAGGAGGGAGCCAGGCAGCAGCTCAGCTCCAAGTCTCTTTTGTCTAAATCAGCAGCAGAGGTCAAAGAGTTCAGCTACAGCAGAGAAGTGAGAGATGAGGAGAAAAGAGCAGCAGCCTTTTACCAAGTCTCCAGTCTCCAGTGGAGTTTTGCTTTTTGACTGTCCTTTCTAGCATCACAGAAAGGAAGTTGTAGGCTGAACTGTAGCCTTCCTCTCTCCCCCCTCCACTCTCTTGGCTCTTTGCCATGATCAAAGAACAGTGGTGCACAGGTACCGGATCTGCAGATGATCCTACCCAGCTGTCTGCTCCAGTTCAAGCAAGAGCCTTTCATGCACAGATAAAACAGCCAAGTGTGCCTGTGGAGTGACAAAGGCAATTAAGCCACCACCACCGCCCCTCTCCCCTCAAATGGCAACTTTAAGGAAACCTTCGTTGAGCCTCCCCTCGCCAAACTAGTTTTACACTAGTGAGTCACACAGTACCTGATCTCATTAGTCAGAGCAAAGGGGAGCGTAGCCTCATGAACCGAAGCAAAAGTCCCTGTCCTGGAGGCAGAGCTTGCTGTTAGGGCTTGTTAGAGGGCACTTACCTTGCTCAACAGGCATGGTCCGGGACTGGATGCTGGGGCTGAGCGGCCCAACCCCCTTATTGGTGCGGGCCCTCACTTTGATGTCGTAAGTGGTATCAGGCTTCAAATTCATCAAAGTGATACTTGTGTCCTTGGTGATGTTAACCAGGTCCTGCTGGCTATTTATGTCCCTGTATACTACTGTGTAGTTGACAATCTTGCCATTTCTTTCTGCCAAGACTGGGGGGTCCCATGCAACCTCTGTGGTGGAAGTGGTGAGACCCACCACGCGCAGGTTCTGTGGGAAGCCGCTTGGCACATCTTCTGCAGTAGTGATCTCCTTCTCAAACTCCTCTCCTGGGCCAGCTCTGTTTTTGGCAGACAATTTGAAGAGGTACGTGGCCCCCTTGTGCAGGTTGGTCACAGTGTAGTGATGGTCTCTCTTCCCGAAGTCTATCGTGTTCATCTTTTCCTCATCAAGACGTCTGTACTGCAGCCGATAACCCAGCAGCTCCCCTACCATCTCCTTGGGTGGGTGCCACTGGATGAGGGCTGTGTTCATGGCTGTCGTGCTAATCATCATGGTGGGCTTCCCCGGGACTGCAACATAAACACACAATGACCATCTATAGCCTGGAAGGAGGGGAAGGAAGGACCGCTTCTGCGCTGCTCAGTCCGTGAGGATTGAGGAAAGTGGGAAAGTTCAGACAACAGGGTGAAGAGGACGACAGACAACTCACATGGACAGAGGCAGACCAACCCTAATCCGGTGGTGAGGGAAGCTGGAGCCAGCCAGCTCTTGGCTGCCATTCTCCCATGTGCTGCCATCTAAACAGGCAACAAATTCAGCCATATCCAGCCCCAAAACTCATCCCCTTTTACTGGAAAGGTTAAGGTAATTCAAAGCACCGTCCCGTCCTCCCAATCAGTGGTCTTCAGACACTCCAGCTAGTGCACAGCACCAGGCCACTCTGGCTCCAGTGCACTGTACCACAACAGATACACATAAGACCAAGTCCAGGGCCCTAATCTGTCTGGAGGCAGACAAATTTCATCCTGAAACCTTGCAGTTTTACCATCTGCAAAGGCAGCGAGTAGAGCTGGGTGGGCTGTTTGCCATCAGAATATATTTTGGTTTAGCTGATGAGCAGATTCGTGATGTCAGTGTCGATGTGAGAGGAGAACACAAACGTTCCACAGGATTTTTGCTTATGCTGCACAAGCCAAGGGGTGTTGCCGTCACTGGTTAGGAATGGATGGCTTCAAATTGATGGTTTAATACCTTGATCTCCTTCAGTTAAAAAAAGGATGCGTCTTCACTTCACATCAGTTTAGATTTGTAAACAAATCAACTGATAGGGAAGATACTCAGAATCAAAGGGACGGGGCCATTGATATGAAAACAAAAACGGGATTGTAGCCAAACCCAGTTAAATATCCTTGCACAGTTTTGAAATGTGTAAACCCACAGATAAGCACAAGAAAAAAATGTGTTTGACAGAAATATGCCCTGATTTTGCCATCAGAGGGCAATACCTTTGAGGTCAAGCCTGTACAAAGGCAGCTCTGGGGGTGGTTTTGTACGTATTTAAGACACACGTTTCCACTGCTAGTATCATTCTCCTTGCACTTGTAATACAATGCCTAACAGCAGCTAGTATTGAGGGACACATTATTTTCAAAGCTGATTCCAAATATTAACTTTAAATGTGCATCATAACATGGGAAGACCCACTGTGGTTTACAGTGCAACACTGGGATGTTTAGGAAGCTTTTCCTGTTTATAGGACAGCTGTAGCAATTTGATGAACAGAGCATGCATCATGGCGAGGCACAAGGGAGACAGCATTTCAGATTGTGACAGTGGAAACTACCTCTGGAGCTCCCCATATGCAGTGCGGAGGAGATGGCAAGCTGTTCCTTGTTTAAAAGCACCAGGAACAAATGCTCTCAGTTTGCACAAGCTGCATTCCCATAATAACAAGCGGTAAATACTGTTCCTGCGGCTGGTGTGAGGAAGCAGCAGGATTATCAGTTGAAGGACAGGTCTAGTGAGTGGAAATCGAGGACAAGACAATGTCAACTAGTTGGTGCCACCGCCAAAGGCAAGCTTGACTGCATCCAGAGGAAAGCACCAAATGAACTCCTGGGTGTCTCTGGTCCAGGCTGAGGCTCCTGTGTTGCACTAGGCACAGGGTACATGTCTCTACTGAGACAGAAGAAAAGAACTGGCTGGGATCACCAGGACCTAGAAGTTGTGTCCGCAGCACTCCTATGGAAGGATTTGTTGCATTCCAGATTCTACCATGGCTCTAGGAGCAGCGGGGCTCAGCTGTGTGAGCCTGGGAGGCAGCAGTAGCAATGGCCACGGTAGGGAGCTGAGAAGCACCTCTGAGGAGCCCTCTGTGCCAGGGGCCATCCCAGGCGGCACTGCAGTCACTGCACGAAGCAAGAAATAGCATTCGCCTATGGGACCAAGGTGAGGACAGGCCATGACTCCAAAGCTGAGGGAGGGCCTGAACTTTCAGGCTTCCTCTTCCCAGGTCTCTTGACTATGCAGATGAGCTCAGACCCATGAGTCTCATTGTTCTCTCACAGGCCCTGGCAGTGTGTGTCCATCTGTTTGCTGCACTTTGCTTAGGCGATCCAGTGGCAAAGCCTGTAAGTAAGGGCTGGAGATCACAAGAGTATGTACCTCTGCAGCGCCTCCAGCCCTCTCGCTTCCTCCTGTACAGGTGCCTTGGCCATACTCCCCACGCACCTCTTGGGAGGTTTTACCACCACCCTTACGAGGCTGTGGCATCCACTCCCCACACTCACCTGCCCCTGTGGTGGTGATGACTTTCGGCTTGCTGCGGGCACCATCTCCTTTGGTAGTGTAGGCAGCGACTGTGACGGAGTAGGTGGTTTCTGGCAGCAGGCCTCCAATGACTGTCTCCTGGGAGCGCATCCACGAGGCAGAGAAGAGGCAAACGAAAAGAACAAACACTTGTTACTGGAGTGGGCAAAAGGAGGGCACTGGGGTCAGCATCTCCAACAGCAACACACCGACACACTTGCTGGCTCACACTCACGCATCGCACCCAAGCACACACATCTTGCACAGAGCCAGCAAACAATGATTGCTGCTCCAACATTCAGCTGCCTAATTTCAACTCCTGCCTATAATACTTGGCCTTTCCAGGGACCCATCAGCAACCTGTGTCAGCAGTTGTGCTCTCCCGTGGCTTCTGCCAAGAGGGAGATCTGCTCCAGAGATGATCCTGCATGAAGCCAGAACCACCCTGCCACAGCAAGCCTGAGAGTAAGAGGACTGTGGAGCTGTGAACCAGGGCAAAAGCCAGTTCAGCTGGCTATGGAAACCTCTTGGAGGCTAATTTGAGGATTTTTAAAGTTGACTCTTGCAGCAGAGCCGCAGGGAGCACAGAGAGGCAACAGGCGTGGGGGGCCCCGGGCAGGGAGCACCTGCAGCACTACAGCATCGTGTTCACCCTCCCTGCCAGGCATGGCGTTGTAAGGATAGGATGGGGTCAGTGCAAGGCATTGGCAAGATCTGGAGGGAATACCCTGCTCCGTGGGAGGTCTGGGAATAGGGTGGAATTGGCAGGGTGCTAGCACCCTTGCATGCTCTGGCTTCCTCTGGGCAGGAGGAGGGCATGGCTCTGCACTTCAATTTGAGATCAAAGAAGGGAACACCGCTCCTCCCTCCTGGCCTCCAGCGGCAACATGACTCGTGCCAAGCCTGGCTGGCCAGGTCTGCAAACGAGCAAGCACAGCTTGCTCAGCAGCTCCCAGCAGCTCTCTGCGAGCTCAGGGCAGGTACCTCTGAACGGTGTTCATCTGCAGGTGCTATGAAAGGGACCAGGGCCATTAGCATTAATAACCCATCGGGTCAGGGAGCAAGAGACAACCAGGCTGGAGAAGGGGCTGGGGGACCTTTTGGGAAGCAGGCAGAAGCTCTGGGTAGGTTATTCACCCTTTCAGACAAGGAGAAGAGCAGAGATGGAGAGTGTTAGGCTTGAGTCGCTGAGGACAGGCAGCATGGACACTATTACAGGCTGCTCCAGGGGTCTGATCTCTTTCCTGGGGGATCCTTGCCAGCTTTGGGGGTATGAGGGGCACCTGTGGTTGCTCTCAGAGCACAGCCAGTTTCCCATCACTCACTCACACAAACACCCACGCTATTAAACCTGCTGATTTCCAGTCAGTGCTGCTGGTTCAGGTTACCTGCCCAAGCTTACTCATCAAAATCACCGTGTTACCATCGCGGAACCAGCCAGCCCAGAGAAAAATCAACAAGCACCAACAAGAACCCCGCCAAAATCACCGTGTGAACCAGAGTCTGATCCCAACTCCGCCCCTGCAGCAGATCGTGTGTGCGGGTGAGTGGACGCACAGTCCGATCGGTGCCAATGAACCCGCAGGGGAAGCACTCACACAAAACCTGCAGACTCTGAACATCCCAAGAGAATTCACTCCTCCCAAATCCATGCAAAGAGAAATTCTCACGCAAAAGCATGCCACCGGGAGCAAAGCAAGCGAGCCGGGAGGAGGAGAGAGAAATGAGGGATGGATGAAAGAAGGTCTGATTGCATAATGTAAACACTGTGCTGTCATGACAAAGCCACTCCGAGCGACAATCCTCTGCATAAAACAGGAGAAGAAACGCATCTTGCCAGGGAAGCTCACAGTAGGGCACGTAATTGAATTGCTGACTCTAAAAAGGTCATTTTCTAGTTTGTTCCTCCAAATTTATATTTCAAAATTATGTGGGAAAAATTGGATTTAACTGTTTAAATGTGATTGTTTTCTTATTACTATCTGTGTTTCAGCCAAAGGTCACGGTTGAGAGTGTAGGTTATTTTTCATGACTACGATCAATGTGGTATAAAGATTATATATCTAATTTTACCATGTAACTCGGTGGGCCAACTACTGCAGAAAGTAGGATGCACCTCCTGAGTCGATCACTTGAGCCTGCCTAAAACTGCACTGCAACAAGCTGGAAATACAGATTATAGGAAATGTCAATTGCTTTTCTGAATTTAGCAGCAATCTAAATGCCAATTTTCTCTGGATTTGCTGCTTGTGGAAGGTTTCACAATGTAACTCTCCAGCCTCATTAAGGGAGTGAAAGGGATGTTTTGACAGCACTGTGTCTACAAAATTCGCAAATCGATTTACCAAACCCCTCTTTTCCAACCTGGAATACACACAAGTGGTACTTACATGGTCGACGGAGTCCTCAGCTCTCCACTGATGGGGGAGAAAGGAAGGAGGAGAGAAAAATGGAGACACAGAATTTTAAGGGGCAACATGTAGGAAGGGGATGACAACGACAACAGCAGGAGTTAGCAGGACTGGGTTGGGGGGATTATAACACTTATACACAGAGGGTCACTTGGCATAGGCTGTGCCAAGGGAAGAAATGGCATAGAGCAATTTTCTACATGCCGCTAGTCTGCTTAAAGGTCTGAGATCATTCACACAAACAGAGGCAAAGAGCTTCCTTCTCATATGGATGGAGAGGTCACCACTGCCTAACTGTGCAGTCCTTTCCCCTTCTGGCTTTGCACTTTTGTGCCTCTTCCACAAGCAGAAGCAAGTAGGGACAGTTTGTACCAACAAGGCCCTGGGGCTGACTGCTGCCCCACAAGTTTTGTGGCCTAAACTCCAGTTTCTATCTTAGTGATCCTCCAGCCACCATCTCTTGTTGAGAACCGAAGACTTCAACACACAAAACTCAGAGGGCACTCTCTGCAGGGAAGCACCAATGCAACATTTACAAGAGCTTCTCTTTCCTGTGTCACTTCAAGAAAGTGCTCTGGAGACCTCAGAAAACCGAGAAGTGCTGTCTCATGTAAACAATGCAAGAGAGCTGAGATCTTACACAGAACTCCACACCAAGCTGCTCCTTTCCAACCGTGCTGCGTGGCTTGGAGCGAGGCTCAAACTGATGCATGTACTGAGGCAACAGCTTCTCACTCCCAATTGCCAAAAACACCAAACGGCAAACACCCGTTTGGCAAGAGCAGCCCTGGAGGTAAGACTTTCACACAAACCATTTCCCAAGAAAAGCTCACATGGATTCCCAGACACAGCAGCTCAATTACTGCTCTGGAGAGGGAACATGCAGGTTTCTGGCTGGATTTGGGGTTCCATGGCATCAAAGCTGAACTGGGGTGGTGAGACTCAGCAGACCTTGGCTGCTGCCACGCATGCCCATAGCACTGTTCTTTGTGGTTATGTACCAAAGGAAGGTTTGCAGAGATCACAGGGAGCTCTCTCAGCCAAGATGATGTGTTACATCTCAGGTTACTAAATCTGCCTGGAGGAAGCACCGGTTGATGGGTTCAAGCATAGAGATGAAAGTGGAAGATAGGTATTATTGCCCCTGACTCACAGTGTGAGCCTTGGCAAGCCTTGCTTCTGAGCCTGAGCTGCCAGCTGTGAAATGGCGCTCAGATACTGACTTCCTCAGGACACTGGGAAGCCCAGCTAATGCTGCTGAAGTGCCCAGGAACCTGCAAGTGTGACAGAAGTACTAAATGGTACTAAAGCTACAAGTTGCCTTTTGTACTCAGACTGTTTGAGGTGTCTTTCACAGGCTGCAGCCTATCACAGTGGCAGAGTACTCTCCTCAGCAGTAAAATACATGGCATACATTCAAAATACTTGTTATTTTATTCTCTAACTTCAGAAAGAAGCACCTATTGGAGAAATGTTTCTCTAAGATTTTCTTATAGTTCACCTATTTTATACTGTGAGACTGCAGTAGAATTATCACCTAAACCACCTTAAAATTTAATTTCAGTGACAAGGTCAAGTTGTCCCTGAAGACTTCCCATAAAGCCTAGGCCCTCACTAAGTATTATGGTCAGCAAAGGCCCTCTTTCCACACACATCTTGGTGTTATTTCCAGCATTGCACGCTTAGCTCAACCCAAGTCATTGCTGTTGACATCTTACCTGTGCCAGCCAGCCCACACTGTGGTCAACAGCCACACAATTTGCTGTGCTGATCTAAAACCTGGCCAAAGTCTTGCTACAGGAAAGATACGGGGCCTGGAAGCTCTTTCTCTCAGAAGTACACTTCTGCTCTAACATCATGTCCTTGGTGGATGGGGGCCATGTGGATGGGGGCCATGTGGGTGGTTAACACCCCAACCTGCATCCTGCGTAGCTGCAGGAGCAGAAGGTGACACCCCACTGCAATGAACAGTGGAGCAGACCTGGGCTCAGGAGGCAAGTGTATCTCACAGCACCTCACACCACATCAGGGAGTTTATCACCCACTAGGATTTTAGACTGAGTATTTAATGTTCAAACTTGGTTTGCTCTTATGTTTCAGTGGACTTTAATCTTGCATCAGATCAGAGTGCAAAGAAATGCCTTGAGATCTGTGCTGTAGGAATGACAGTGAAAAGCCAGGCCCGCATAAATACTCTAGTATAAATTAAGTTTAATTATGAAAATATCTGCAGATCAAAACATTTCCTTCCTTAAACTAGCTCAATTGCTTCTTAACTGTTTCATGCTGGTCAGTAAGACAAAATTTATCTGAAAAGCCTAGGAGCTCTCATAAAAAGAACTCAGGGCTGTGTGCATGAGGCAGGATGGCTCAGAGAAGTGCTAAAGCTAACTGTGTATTTATGGCAGCTGCAATGCCTTAACATAACATTTTACACTCCAACACTGCACGCCGTAGTCATGTCTCACCAGGGAATGGCTGTTTTCCGACCATGGCTTTTGCAAAAGGCAGGCTCAAGCCCTCCTAAACATCCCCAGCTATGGAAAGTGGATATTGGCATCTTCCTGTAGATCCTTCTCCTCTCCGCTTGAGTGACTGTGGTGCAACTGTGAAACTCCAGATGTAAACTCAGGTGCTCAGCTTGTGGGATGCAGAGGGGTCTGAGACCTCCAGAACTTCATCTTTGTCCATTACTGAAATGCCTCTTGGATGATGCCTTTCAGTTTTGTGCTACTTACGAAGTGGAGTACATCTCACCTCCATGCCACTCTTACCTAGGCAAGCACACATGCACAAGGACTTGTTCCAAGTAGATTCAGATAAAGATCCTTGACTATCACCCAGTGAAAGAGAGGCTTTAAATTCCTCTGTGTTATGCCTGAGATGGGCACTGCCCAGGGAGAATAGGAGTCTCTGCTTCCCCTTTCTCCTTTTTTCTCAATCCAACAGCTTGAAGTGCTTGCCATTACTTCTTCCTGCTCTTCTGGAGCAAGCTGGTGGGACGTGTGCTCGGTCTGCCCGCTGGATGGAGAAATTCTGCCTGTGAAGACCATACAATCTTCCTGTGAGTCTGCAGCCATTCTCGTAGGCAACATACCTCTCCCCTGCCATGACTCTTTTTGCAGAGGAGGAGGAGGTGGTAGCAAGAATCTCTCTTTCACAAAGCCTGACTTCCATGTACTCAGCCAGCTCTCAGCAGCAGAAGCACTGTGAAGCTCTCCGGGCAGGCTGGATCTGCAGAGGGGTGTAAGAAGCAAGGCTAATGTGCATGACACATCCCTAGAGCAATGCAGGCAGCAGGGTCCTGGCAAATATGCTGAAAGTGGAGGGCAGGAACAGTTATTGAGGGCACATTGCAGCTTGGGGAGAAAATCCCCCCTCCTTGAGATGTTCCAGTCTGTGCTGAGGACAAGCAGACTGGGAGCAGGACACAATGGATCAACAGTTAGATTCACACAGGGTCTAGCTGCTTATCTTGGGAAGAGCAAGCAAGAGTCACGCTTGCACGGGAACCCAAACAGGAAGGCCTGTCCTCCCCTGGCCCTGCTGCCTCCTTTGTGCCTGGTGCTCTACACTCAGCACTGCTGCCTGGTGCTGTTCAGCACAGCTCTGCAGGGCTGGTACCTTGGAAGGGATGGAGGGGATCAAGCCCTCTACTCCTTCTGACACGCTGCAGCTGCCCAGGGATTGGAGACCAAGGAAAGCAGGCAGGCCACTGCCCTGCCCTGAAGAACCTAGTGTTTGTGTCCCATGGCCCTGCTATCTACTGCTCCCTCAAGCTGGTAAGGACTTGTATGAGAGTGGTGCTGAGACCCTGCACTGGTGCCTCTGCTCCTTTCAGAGGCGCTCTCTTGGTGCTCAGACGCATTGTGCACAAGAACCAGGGCACAGAAATTAATCTTCTGCCATTGCCCACCACAGGACCTGGCTGAGCCATGATGGGCAGGGTCTGTGCAGGAGGTGGTGCCGGTATCTGCTCCAGGTCTGCAGCAGGACACACACTCTCCCTTGGGGCACTCCTCCACAGGGCATGGTCACATTTGCTTGTCCATCAGTCTGTCAGTAGGAGGTGAGAGCTCAGACGGGAAGGCACAGAGAAGTCTGATGGAGGTAATCAGTCACAGGCACAGTCACAGAGGGGAGGGAGAGGCCTCAGCTCCACCGCAGGACCTTCCTAACAACTGATTACTTTCCCTAGGCAGAATGCTGCAAAATAAAATGAGATCTCTCCAGCACCAGGGCTTCCATTTCTCTGCTGATGTTTTAGTTCTTTCTTCTCAAATGCTTTTGAAAACTCAGAATCTGTATTATCTGCATAGCTAACATCTCCATTCCCTTTCCCTTTTCCTTTCATCTTCGTTTATTCTCTCTGTTTCTCATCTTCAATCAGGAAAAATCATGAGTCAGCTTTAATACCAGTGTCTTCATACCATCTGCAGGAAGCAGATTATGTGGTACATACCTACTCAGAATCAGCAGACAGCCTGGCTAGGCAGGAGGACGGGCTCTGCCTACATATCCAGAGAATTTCTTCTCTGACCCCAGATGTACACTCAGTTTAATTCTCTCCTTGTGCACTGGTATTAATGTTTATGAATGTTTACGAGTACTGAACTGTGGCTATATTCTGGCCATCTTCATCCTGTGACCTTTATGGACAAGTGTTTCAGTGAATCTTTTTGCTGTCTTCCATACAAAATAACTCTACCAAGACCACTCGTTAAGGTTTGATCAGGCTGTTTGCAAAGACACGCACTGCTGTACTGAAAGATGGCAGCTCTTACAGGGTTCTTCAGCTTCTAGAGCAGATGTATTTCATCATAAGCATAGGTCATGCCTGGCTTCTCACTCTTGTGGGAAATAAAGATCTCTTCTGTCAAGCCAGTGAAACCTCTTCCCTGCAGGGTCATCATTAGTTTATCCCAAGAGTGACATGACTCCTTCAGAGTGGCCACTTCTCTGCAACCATCTTTTAGCCTTCACTTCCATCCAAAAATTACAGCAGATGAGTTCTGCACCATGCACACCAGAAAGAAGCTAACCATAGCAATCAAGAACTTTCCCACATAAATTCACCAAATATGAAAGACTGGTGAGTGGTCTGACAGGCCAGGAAACTTCAAGCGACTCGCCTCCTTGATGCACACATTCAAAATGCAAAATCCAGCACTCCTTGGAAAGTTTCTGGCTCTGGCATCCTCATTCCTGCACATTAGCATGGGGTTTCTCTCTGAAATGTATGAGTAAGGAGTGAAAGCAGAACTGGCTGGGCAAGCATAAAATATTTGAAAACACCAAGAACAACACTGCCAACTTCGCCCACCTACACTTGGGACCAACCCATTAACTCCAAACTCCAGCTGAACAACACAGTATCAATTGTTCAAACAACACAGAAGATTGTATCTTCCTGGAATAAGTAAAGAGCAGTAAGCAGCTTTTCTAATGATTAAAATAAAGCAACATCTGAAACATAAACAGAGACGTGCCCCAGACAACCCTGCAAGGACCCTCAACGCAATTTCCCTCTTTAAAGTTTTCCCCTTCCACATTATTATTGAATTTTATCCTTCAGAATATGAATGGGGAGTAAAGCCACCTCTGTGCACTGCACTCCCCACTGACAAACGTATAAATGATTCACAGCTGTGTTCAGGAGACAGATCAATTAATCGTTGCAGCTCTCCAGTATTTATATTGGGCATCATTCAAGCAAGCCAGCTCTGAATCGATTACTCGTCGCTTCCAACAGCAGCAGATCCTGTACTTCATTTATACAATTATCTTTGTTGAGAACAGAATGGGTCATCCAGGACGAGGACCCTTGCTCCAAAGAAGAATCACACAATCACAGAATGTTAGGAGTTGGAAGGGACCTCAAAAGATCATCTAGTCCAACCCCCCTGCCAGAGCAGGACAACCCAGAGCAGGGCACACAGGAACGCATCCAGGCGGGTTTTGAATGTCTCCAGAGAAGGAGACTCCACAGCCTCTCTGGCTGCCTGTCCCAGTGCTCTGTCACTCTGACAGTGAAGAAGTTCTTCCTTATGTTCACCCGGAACCTCCTATGTTCCAACTTGCACCCATTCCTCCTTGTCCTATCACTGGACCTTCTGGTCTTCGTTGGTACTAAGACACTGCCCCGACAGCGCAACCCCAGCTACAACCCCCTCCCCTCTCAAATCTAGTTTAAAGCCCTATGAATGAGCGTTGCTAACTCTTCCCCCAGAACCCTTTTCACCCTGGTAGTTTGGCCTTTCCCACGTTTTACCATCAGGCCTGGTGTCTTACAAAACCAGCTATGAGCAAAGAACCCAAAGCCCTGCCTGCAGCACCAGCTTTGGAGCCAGGTGTTTGTGGACTGGATCCTATCCCACCTCACGTCATCACCTACAAGTGGAAGGAGGGAAGAGGAGATAACTTGCGCCCCGAAGTTGAATTTCATCACAGACAGGGCAACAAAAACTTCCCTGGGCCCTGGGAAAGAGGCAACTATGCATTGCTGGGCTAAGCAGAGTGCATAACCATGCCTGGAGCACTGTGTGGGAACAGGGCCTCAGCTCACAGCCCATGAGGTATCCAGGAGATCACATAACTAAGAGCAATTTCGTACAGATTTCAAGAGGCAACGCAAGGTCAAGTCCCCGCTTTGCAAAAGCAGGAGAGAAGGGAGGTTTTGCTGTGCCAGAGGAGGGCTGTCCCACCTGGCATGCTCTGCCCACCCAATGGTGCAGAGTCACCTCCGTGCCCCACGAGCAGGCAGCACCCGTGAACTCTGCCGAGAGAGAAGGGTCGATGTGAACGCAGTCAGCAGCATGAAAGAAGCAGACTCAAGGCTTATTTAAAACTCTCTGACAGTTTATAACCTGATTGACAAAACACAACTGGCTCCAGCTGGGGTCTGCACAGGACGTGACAGACAGAGGTACATGTCGGAGAAGGGGTAAGAGAGGAGGATCATTCAGTATCTTGTCTTTCCTACAGCAATCCTCTCCTACTTAACTTTCTACCCATTTGTAAGCCATAGTTTAGGGATAAACTGTTCGCCTTGCTGAGGCAGGGCTGAGTCCCAGGCTCTGGAGCTGCAAGAGGAGGCCAAGAAATACTTGGATCCAGCCAGCCCGTCCCTCTGCAGAGAGGGAAGGTGCCATGCCCACCAGCCTGTGGTCCCCACACTGTACCTGTGCCTCTGACAGCATGACGTCCTTGATCACTGGTTGCCCTCGAGGCTCGTTGTTTTCCAGCTTCACGTATGTAACCTGGTACCCACGGATCTGCCCATGCTGCTTGTTGGAGATGGGCAGCTTCCAGCTCACCCGGATGGCAGTTGAATTCACAGACTCTACCTCCACCTTTCGTGGTGGGGCACTGGGCACTGTAACACACACAGGACAGACTGTTAGCAGGTACCACACAACTTCTGTCAGCTAACTCTCACTCCTTTGCTACCTTCCCTCCACCTCATTGCAAGAACAGCCCTGCTGGCACAAGTTCCCTGTACCGGCCCAGGAGGTCACACTGCGGTTTTCCAGTGTGACCATATGCTTGACCCTCCCAGCATCCAAGCACTTTTGATCCTCTCAGTAGGAAAGAGCACCACTGTAATACGCAGGAGCACCCATAATAAAAGCCATTGTGTTGGATCAGACCCAAGGTCCATCTACCCCTACCTTGTCCAGCAGTAGAGGATCAAGGAAGAATACAGTATGGCAGAATATAAAGAACATGGTAACCACCTGCAGCTCAGGGTGCCCGATGGCAGAGACAGGGGTTTTGAAGCCTTCTTTGCATCCTGCCTGTCACAACAGCTCCTCTCAGATCCCTCTGTGTACATTTAAATGCAGTCTTTCAGCCCCAGGTAGCGTGACTGGGTGCCAAGCCTGCCTTGTGGGGAGCTCTGGTACCTGCCACCAGCCAGAGTACACATGCGCTCTTCCCCTGTGACAGCAAGAGGTTAATGAGGGGGAAAAGCAGCATCCTAAAACAATAACCCAGAGCTCAGAGACAGCACTCACTGAACTCATCCAGATAAAGGGGCCTGTGGGGATTGTGACAGCTCTGGGGACTGTATTGCATGCACGGCTAGCTGAACGCTTTCTGATAATAAAATGAAAAATTACACTGCCCAGAAAATATCAATTTTCTTGCAAGGTGAGGCCCGTTTAAAAATATATTTATACCCTATTTACCATTTGGAAAAATTACCTCCTTATTACTTTTTGCTCTTGCATTGACTGTGACAAAAACGTCAATGCTAAAAAATTAGCCTCTCAGTTGTTCCTGGAAAACTCGTTCCAGCTGGGAGCAGAGGTACGCGCTCCCTGCAGAGGACACCACTGCTACGCGGGTGACTGGTGCCCAAGTAAAGGACCTGGGATCCATTCCAGCACCTCTATTGCAGGATCCCCTCCACCCTTCGATGCCTGGGAAGATCCAGGGGTTTAGAACTCCGTACGCCCCAATTCTCAACACAGCAAGAAATAATCAGTATTAGATAATTAGGAATGGATAGCTGACAAGCAGACATAATGAATATTGCTATTTCAACCAACTAGATGGGAAGAAACAGCTACCCAGCAGGTAAGCACAGTTTTTAAGCCGCGGGGCAATTCATTATTTTCCCCAGATGTCCTTCTTAATTGTGGATAATTAAATAAAATAGAGAAAGGAGGAATGGAGCACTTTAGCACCATGAGGCCAGCTCAAGGTATGGGAATGGAGGGGGCTGTGCTTGAATAGTTACCACCTTCTGGCTGGAGCAGCCTACGCTCTAATCCACAATTCACTTAGTGCAGTGACCTTGCTGAAGCCACAGGGCTCTCCTGCCCTAGCAAGACACCTGCCCACACACACAGTTGGGAATCCAAGCGAAAAACAAGATCCTCCCCGAGAACCAGACAGAAGCTGTGTGTCAAGCTCTGCTGGCAAGAGAAGGCAGGAGGTCTCAGCAGGACACGATACGGGGATGTTGCGGGGACATGAAAAGATGTGAATGCGAACAGACCACAGTGTTTCAAGGAACGCTGCCCCACTCCATTACAGGGAGTATGTGCTGCATCTGAGACCCAAACAGGGAAAGTTCAATTTATTTTCAGATCACAGTTTAGCATCTCTCATTCCTTCATCATGGGTATCTACTGAACATCAGCATGTTGGAGGGATGTGAAATCACTCCTGACAGCTGAGCTGGAATGTCCAACCAGAGTGCCCGAAAACTAACTGAGAAAGCTTATTGCGACATTTCTGGGGTAGCAGCTTCCCCTGGGCTATAACTCTGTTGAACAAGAACTGAAGCAAACAATATAGGCAGCAAGACACACACAGATGTGTTTGCCAGCCCAGGAATGCAGTCAGTGAGCATTCCCAGACGCCACTTCCAGAGACACAGAGACGTGGGGGACAGTGGCAGCCCATTTAGGGAAACTGTAACATGTCTGGTTTCAATTTACTACGCTGACTGGGCAATGCAGAGATGATCCTCTCTTTGCCTGGATGCTGTGTCTCTTTCTTTTCCCATTAAATCTGCAGCTTCTGGGGTCAGCATGAAGCCATGGAAGCTCCTACTGTCACCCTGAGCTCTGGCACTTTCAAAAGAAATGGTTTAAGTCATGATGACATAACTGACAGCCCTGCTAATACAGAGCAATTTCTCTTTAAAGCTGTCGTATCCAGTAAAGAGTTCTGTACATGTGATATTCTGACTCTTGAGTGGAAGAGCAGATTTATATAAGCTGTGGCTTGCCTGGAAGCTAGGGCAGGAAGCAGCTTTCCTGCAATATCGACAAGTTTCAAATGGATTTCTTTTCCCCTCTTTAGTTTTCTGGATTTCAGGTCAACAAGTAAACTTTAAGTCCTGATCTCACAATGTGAGAGAAGCCTTTGGACTCATGTTACCTTCAGTAAAATGAAAACCACCATTACCAAACACAAGAAAGCCAAGATGGCAAAGCAGGGTAATGCCTCCTCATGCACGCAGGAAGCACGGCTAACACAGACGACCCTTTGGCACCATGCCAGGATACCTGACCCGCAGTCTGGAGGCAACCATCGTATCAGAACAAAGGGCCAGCAGAGCAATTCCCCTATCCCACTCCAGGGCAACCGTGGAGACCCACTCCCTGGAGCAGCTGACCAAAGCACTGCTGCTGACAGTCTCTGGTCCTGCTTGAAGACCGCTCCCAAGCCAATATCCCCCCTCCCTTCCCCCTTTTCCAGCAACTCAGCTAGGAGTGTCCTGGTTACCCCAAGGTGGCAGCTGAAGGAGCCATTCAGTAACACCTACCATCCTCATCAGTGCGCACGTGCACGGGAATGCTCTCCGGTCCTGGCCCCACATCGGTGTGGGCCCTTACCCACACCTTGTACTCGGTCCATTTCTCCAGGTCCTTGATCTCCCAGCTGGAGTGCTCTCGTCCAATGCCATCCACCACATGCTTGGTGTTGTCATCTCCTTCCACTGCCTGGTACGCAATGGAGTACTGGGTGATGACCCCATTGCGGCTCTGGGCAGGCGGTGGCACCCAACTTACCCGGATGGTAGTGGAGCTGGTGCTTATACACTCGACTTCTTGGGGTGGGGCGGAGGGGGCTGGGGATAAATAAATGAAGTGGGGAGATGAAGGGAAATGAGTGGAAGGACAAACCAAAATGCACAGGGAACTGTTACCCAGCCAACTGAGCACTGAACATATGGAAATCCAGCCAGTTAGCCTGCCTTCCTTGCAGACCATCAAAGATGGCACTAGGGGCAATTTGTATTTGAAAGCCTGATGAACAGCATAGAGACAGAAGTGCTGTTCTGCATCAAAGAACACCTCTTCCTAAAACAGTTCTGGACACTCACTTTACCAAACACAACAAACGACAGTAAGGGAAGGGACGGTGGGAGAAAGAGACTGGCAGCAAGAAGATGCTTTCAGTGAAGATTTGAAGCAGATGGAAACCAGAAGAGATAGGAAGCTACAGAAGCAAGAGTGGCAGAAGGGGAAGCTTACACACCAGACTGTATGAAGGTTTGCAAAAACCTGCTCCTAGACAAGTGGACAAAACAAAAGAGGGTAGCTCAAGCAGGTGACTGAGGTTGGCTGGAGTGTGTCCAGGCAGGATTTGAAATCACACCATCAGGTGTGAGCAGCACCCTGGCACAGATGGGAGCCTGGCACCGTGTGGAAACAGGAGATAACACAGCTGTGCTACTTTCCACATGTGCCTAGTATCTGGGACTAACTGCTTCAGGCCTGCCAAACTGGTTGGCTGACATGGCCTATGGAGCTGTACATGGGAAGGTCACCAGGTCCTTTTGTCCCCTTGCAGACAAAAATCACGTGCAGTTTGCATTAACTTCTTAGTCCCAGCAACGTTAACTGGCCACAAGGGGAGGAATGGGATCTGGGCAGCTGATGCTTCTCATCAGGACGAGGAGCACTCACCTCCACACAGCATTGCTGGGGAAGAGCAATGAAACAAATCTGGGGATGAAAGATAAGATGACCTGGACAAAGCAGAGCATCTCTAGGACATCTGATAGGAAGATATAGCACCAAAGCAACACCAAGGGTGAATTCAGGGGGGGGCATAAGGTAGACAGAGTGCCTGGTGGCATCCCTCGGAGGGGACAGGTGAGACATAAGGAGCTTGGCAAGACTTTTCTTTGCCACTGCCTGCAAAGAAGTTCTTCACAGAAGAGAGTTGCTCTGGCTTTGGGCCTTCACAGCATCCCATGGGATGCAGCAGTGATCTCCTTCTCTAAAGGCAGCTTTGGCTGGCAGTGTGGGTAGGTCAAATGTTGGCTGTTGACTGGGTAAGAGTCACACACAGGATGTGAAAGGCAAAAACTCAGATTAACACTTAAAGAAAGCAAAATAAAACTTGGTAACATGAGCAGGATCAACTTAAAATGTACAAGGAGTGGAAGTGTCCCTTCCTCTGCTGTCTCCAGGCTATTCACACTGGCCTCCCCTGCTGGCCCACAGCAGACCTGTGCACCCATCCAGCCCACCTACTCCTAGGCTAGGGAAAAGGCAGCCTCCAGACCCACCTTCCTATTTCAAGTGAGAACAGCATTTTAATGCTGAGGCCTGATGGGCACAGAGCTGACGCTCCTGTCCTGCATCACACTGCTTGCCTGAGGCACTGCAGAATCCTGGAAATCTCCCCGTGCTACTCAGGCCCTCAAAGCAGCATTGCTTGTACTTTTTGCAGGGTGCCCAGCAACCAAGCAAGCAGTTTAACAGGAAAGACAGTCCAGAAAGCAGCTGTCTTCTCAGGAGATGGGGTATGAACTGTGCTGCTGGAAGGGTGCAAAGGGGCACTGCATCCCCCCTGGCCTTCGTGGACAAGCATGCCTATCACTCCTGAGCAGGGATGCCACAAGAAAAGCCCAGCAGCAGCAATACAGACATCATTCTCCAGCCCATTAGTGACTCATCAGTGACAATGTGTCTCCTACCTTACCCCTGACTTGTTTGATGGGGTCAGGAACTTCCTTTGGAAAACAGGAGTCTGACTGCTCCTGCAGTTTGTATCCCACTTGAATATGTCAACCTCCAATATCTAACAGCCTTTCTCGCGGCAATTAGATGCAAGAGTGCAGAAAACAGACCAGCTTGAAGCAAGGAGCAACACTTTCCAGATTAGTAAATTCTAAGGTCACAGAGGACCAATCCAACTACCTTACGTGAGGTGTTGCTAAGTGCAGACCAAAAAATTCCTGCCTGGAAGTTGTGCATTGTGCACACAATTTCCGCTGAGCTAAAGCAGAGCTTTCAGAAAGACCTACTTGACTTTTGAGACCCCCAGTACCCAAGAATCCACTCTGCCCTGGAGTGTTCAGCCAGTGGTTTGTCACCCTCACTGAACAGTCCAGTAGTAACTGCCAAGGACTGCCAAGTAACTTCTCATAGAACAGAGTGCCATCAGAAATCTTCTCAAGTAGCAGCCTGTAAACCAAGACCCAGTGACTTCTTGGATAAATCGAAGAACTGTTGGGTCCCTCAATATAAAGAGGGTTTCACTGGTCAAACCAAGGTGGTTTCCTGTGGCTTTTGGCCAAATCTCTTCCAACCTGTGCACATCTCTCTTACTAAACAGGTGCCAGAACCAGTCAGCTACTGCTCCACTGGCCAGTGAAGTGTCAACCTTAAAAACAGACTGAGATACCCTGTGAGCAGTCAGCATGTGGAACAGGTCATGGGAAGATGTCTGCCTTGAAGAGTCCAGGAAACAAAGGTTTCTCTTACTTGGACTGTTGTGAGGCTCTGAAGGACTCATTTGTGCATGAAGCTGTCTCTGATTAAGTGTGTTAAAGATAAGAGCATCCACTGATGGACCTAAGTGACAGGACAGTTGCTTCAACCTTTGCCTATCAATACTGAAATAGGTTATACAAATCCCCACACTCAGAATTTGTTCTCAGTGCTCAAATATTTGAAACTGCATGATCTGAACCTCTCTCCATTTTCACACCTGTATAATGTGCAGTACTAAGACACCATTAGCTCACTTAACAAGGTGGAGGAATCCCTGCGACTGATGTGTTAACGAAGCTGAGTTTTCCTCAAAGAGAAGGTCGTTCCAATAGTGAGCAGAGCTGCTCTTCCCTGCCTGAGCTCCCTTTCTAATGGCCATCTCAGGCCCTCTGCTGCTGTGCATGCTGGCGCCCTCCCTGCAGGGCAGGCTGCCTGCCTTTGCCAACTGCTCACCCCACATTGCTAGTAAATCCCAGACAGACGGTGCTAACGGAAATGTCTTTTTTCCCCCTTTTAATGCTCTTTGCATAATGGCAAGCCCAAAAATCGTTAGTGAAAACGAGCTTATCGCAGGGCCCTTTGATAGCCCTAATCTGCTTATGCACAGCACTTTGAGCTGCCAATCAGAGCAATGCGAACTCCTGCTCTGTGATCACACAGGGCAGAGCGAGGATGAAAGTGATATTGCCTGGGTCACCTCATTATCTAGCCTCTCTATTAACTCAGCGGCAGCTCGCTCTGGTTTCCCCTAGCACTGCAGTCCCAGAAGCAGCAGCTTCACTTGCTCACACAACCCAGGCAACAAGCTTTCCCAAACTGACTCCTCCAGCTGCCTGACAGCCACAGGCACATCTAGTCTCAAAGGATGCCTCACTTTGCAATCAAGTGTATGGACCAGGGATAGACTCCTGCAGAAGCAGGGCAGCTGGAATGGGGAGTGAAGGGGTGAAAATCCAATGGCTTGGAGGTAGCCACATTTAGAGCCAAACATCCATACACTGCCTGTCCAGACAGCTTGTCTGCATGGGAGTGAATTCATAATGATGCACAAACCCACTCAAATCAATCTCTCCAAAGCAATTTCCCAGCCTGTTTCACTCCTCCATCAGTTTTTATGAATCCACCCTTAGGGAAAGACAGCATGATCAAAGGGACATGAAGAAAGAACTTACCACTTGGGTGCACCCCCTCTGCCAAAGAGCCCTGATCCAAAACCCCAGCTGACTTTCCCCATTACACCCTTCAGCAAATTGCATGCTGGCATCCCTGCAGACCCACAAGGGCAGAGGCACCCAGCTACTCCATGCCCAAGTGGTGGAAACTGAAAAAAAGTGCTTTTATTTTGTCTTCAGTAGTGCAGTGTCAGAGACTTACTGGATTGGGCAGTTCTGGCTTCGATCATGGGGGTGTAGACTCCTACCCCCAGCTCTGAGCGGGCACCCAGACGGAATTTATACAGCGTGTCTGGTTTGAGACCTTCCACAGCGTACGAGGAGGTTGGGTCAAACTCCACTTTTTGCTGGCAAATAAAAGGAAACACAATTTTTTTAGTGTAGTTGGGGAATACAGAAAAGCTGGTGCTCAACTCCCAGTGCCAAGGATATAGGCAGCCCCATCACCCATTCTGGCGCCCACATGGAAAAGAAGCAGTCTTGTTGCCACCCCAGCTCAAGCAGACACCCTTCCCAAGATGGTGAATTGTGATGTGCGGCCCCAAGTGTTGCTGACACAGAGGCAGGATGCTCACCTGAGTACCATCCTCCCCTTCCCAGTACAGCAGCTCATATTTGGTAATGCGTTCCTGAGAGGCGGGCAGCCACGTCAACAGGATGCGGGTATCAGACTCTGCTTCTGCCTGGAAGTCAGCTGGCTGGGCAGGAACTGGGGACCAAACAAACACATGGTTAGTGCCAGGAGGCAGATGCAGGGAAAGAAGCTGCATGGCTTCACAGAGTCTGTGTTTCGCCTTGCAAGGACCCTCTTTTATTGCTTCTGGACCCTTCCCTTTTTCCTCTCCCCCATACCGTACTCCTGGAGCAACCCAGTCACCAAGCAAGCACCTCTGGGACCCAGGCAGGTGACTATGGGAACTGTGCTCACTTCCAGCCCCTGACTGCATCCCAGCTCCTTCCTTTGACACAGGTACTCGCACCCCAGAAGAGCCCAGCACAGTGGCATAGGTTCATACCCAGGACTTCATGTCACATTTTTAGCCATCGTATCTCAGAGAAATCTGTGGGCTGTGTTACTTGTACAGTGATTGCTACCAACTCCCCAGGACAAGCTGACAGCTTAAATCTGATGGCTGTGGGGTGGGGATGCCACTCTGACATGGAACCACTTGAGCACCAAGTGCAGCTGCAATGCCTGGTGCAGATCAGACACACAG
>VZRW01002974.1:95250-144571 GCA_013398125.1 Aegotheles bennettii
GGGGGGGGGGGCACAGAGCTGCAGCACCTCACTCCATACATACCCCCTTGCTGCGTTTTGACCTGGATGATGTCCGAAGGGGGCCCGTCGCCCACTGAAGTAAAGGCCAGGACACGGATGCTGTAGGTGGTCCCTGTGATGAGGCTCCCCACAGTGGTGAGATGGCTGTCGTCGGTGTTGTGTTTCTGCCACATGCTCAGAGGCAGATGTGGGTCGGTAGTGTAGTAAACACGGTACCCTCTGATCTGTCCATTTGGCTCCTCTGGCTGCTCCCACTGGACCAGCATGGTGCTGGCGCTCAGCATTCGTGCCTGGACTTTGAGGGGTGGGCTTGAAGGAGCTTGCTCTCCTGTCCGAGCCTCAACCAGCTCACTGGGGGGACCCCTGCCAATGTTATTGACTGCGATGACCCGGAATTCATATTCCGAGAAGGGGCTGAGACCACCTATGCTATAGCGTGTCGTTGCCACACCATCCACCTCCTGGAACTGACCCTCCAAGGATTTGGGCTTGTACTGGATGACGTAATATGAAATGGGGTCAGAGTTGCCCGAATCCCAGGTGAGGGTCACGCTGGTAGCTGTCGTTTCAGTCACTAATGGCTCTGTTGGAGGTTTTGGCAGTGCTGCAATTGGAAGGCAGAGAGGTGTGATTTAAATAATACAGTCAGCTGAAACCCTGCAATGTGCATGGGGATAAAGACGGAGCTGCCACCTCCCATTAACATTCTTCTTTAAAAGGCAGAAATCATTTCATACTCTAGAACATGCATTTTTATATTACCATATATTGCTTGAAGTGGTTCTTAATGGAAGGATAAACAGAGCAATCATGTTATTAGACGTGCTTGACGCACTTACCAGCAGCAGGCTAAATAAAGGTAATTCAACAGGGATGCAGGAATGTTTCTGTCATGGCGGTTCAGCTGGCAGTGGGAAGGTGCTTGCTGGGCTGGCCCCAGAAGCCAGATATACAGCTGATTTACAAAGGGATACAGTAAAGCAATCAGAGCACCACAGGTAATCTGGAGCTATGCTCCTGCTTTCACAGAGACAGCATCTTAGGCCACAGGGAGTATATGGACAGTGCTGTTAGATGGGTTGATGGGGGAATGCCTTGTAAGTATTACAGTACATGCAGGAGGGATACAGCCAGAGAAATTACCAACTTTCACATCCACTATTTCACTGGGTGGTGTGTCAAACTGCAACCAGACAATAAACTGTTACACAAGAACTCTGTGACACTGACATCTCTGAAGTGTTAATGAGAATGCAACTACTGCAAGCAAACATTTCCAGATTTGCCCTTTTACCAAAAGAACAAAGAAAGAGAATGAGTGCGTGAGAGAGATTTACAGAATACACAAATACTTTAAGACAATGACTGAATTAAAGTCTACAGTAAGTTTAAACCTCCTACGAACCACTCTAGTTAAAAGTCATTAGTGACTTGTAATGCAGTTGTGCTTGACGAGGAACTAGGAAAAATGCTCAGCCCAAATTAAGGTCCTCAAGTACTTCATTCTTTGGCAGAGCCATCGGGTTTCCAGTTTTCACATGTTCAGTTGAAGAGGGCAGGCTCTTTAGCACAGGAGCGTGCTTGCACCAAGTGCTGGGGAGGTGCCTTTTCCAGTGCTACTGCAACATGAATACTGAGAAAATCAGAGAGGGCTGAACTGGCATGGGAGGAAAGGTTGTGCAACCCACAACCAGACACCATACCAGTACCCATGCAGGACTTAAGAGAGGGCAAATGCACCCCACCCAACATTACAGCCTGAAACAACACATTTCCTAAAGCATCCAAGAAACTGGCTGCCTCCCTCAGGCTTTCAAGGACAGATGACATTAATCCACCCTTTCCTTTGGAGAGCCATGAGCTTGACTCTTGCCAGCTCTTGGGTGTGCAGCCTGCATATGAGCAAGGGGCAGGTCTGGTACCTTCGATGTACTTATTGCAATCAGCTCTGTGTCATCTTGCTTCTCCTGTCTGCTCTGCAAATGGTCTACTTTCCAGTGAGCACAGGAGAAGCGACACTGATTGAAGGAGTTAGGGCCAGAGGCAGTGAGATAGCCGGAGTGAAGGTGCAGGAAAGACAGAGAAACAAGGAGGAAGGCAAAGGGCTAAAGGAGCTGAGCAGTCTGCTCTCTGTCCTGGGGGCCTCTGCAGTCCTGGGGCAGCAGTGGGCATCACATCAGCCAAAGAGGGAGCACAGCAGAGTTGACCCAGGTACTAAGAGGTAAATACTGGGAACCACCAGTGCAACGGTGCAGTTCCCACCTCCTCCCTTCACATCCAAACCACCTCCCTGTCATGCCTTTTTCTTCTGTACACTCTTGGGTATGTACTATAACCAAGGCAACCCCTGTGCTTTGTAAGAAAATGGGGGCTGGAAAAGGTACTGACTAGCAGGCACTGCGAGTAAAGGCAGCAGCATGCGACTAAGGTTAAAAGCATCCTCTGACTAACACCAGGGAAAAGAGAATTTGCTGTTAATCTCCAGGTCAGAGAGCTAACACTCAATTCTGTGATTTGTTCAAGCAGGGACCTGGTGCTAAAGGTGGCCAAAGTGCAGGAGGGGGCCTGCAAGAACAGACTCAAAAGATGACGTGTTTGTGGAAATCTGAGATATATATCAACTGCAGGGACGAGGAAAGGGATAATGTGGATCTGCTTGGCCCCATACGGGGAAGTCAAGACACATACTTCAGCCTCCCGTTAGGTAGCTGTCTAGGTGGGCTGCTGATAGTCAGCAATAACATTCTCTTTGGGGCAAAGCTATCTGTGAAACAGCAGCAGGAACCATTCCTTAAGGAGATAAAAAAAAAGAAGAAATAGAAAGGGAAGGAGGCAGAGCAGCAAGGGAAAAAATGACAGAGGAATATGCAACAATTTTAAAATGAACGTGTATTGCTCCTCCCTGTAGGCAGGAAGGATGCTCATTCTGGTGAGGCGCACAAACACTTCACATTGCTGGGATTAACCTTCTTGTTCTGCCTTTACTACAAGAGGACATCTCTGTGCAAACAGCTCTCTAACTGCAGGCATCCACAGACCCCTGCCCCAGCAGAGCCCATGGCCTGCTGCTGTGCTGATCCTGCTGATGCATGGAACAAGTCAGAAATCGCTGGGATGAGCACAGACTCAGTGAGGTTCCCTCATGGCATAACAGGGACCCAGCCTGACACAAGCCTGTCTCCCATCATGCCACACGTAGGGAGAGACGAAAGGACGTCCAAACTAAATATACCATGAGCAGGAAAAAATCAAAGTTGTGGGTTTGGGAAACTCCCTTGCAAAGTGGAAAAGTCACAGGAGATTGCAGTCAGTTGGTTGCACCCAAAACCACTTCTTGGTGTAGCAAAGAGCTACACCATTGAAACCCAAATAGATGCACCACAGGGAATAATTTCTTACCTTTGACAGTGATTTGGGCTGTTGCTTCAATCATGCCAAGGGAGGAGATGGCCACGCAGGTGTAGTTGGCAGACTGCATGATGTTATTCAGCTCCAGGACGTTCCTACCAACGGGCATCTCATCCTCTTTGGTCAATTCTTCCACACCAGCCATCCACTTCACATAAGGCATTGGAGCACCTACTGCCACGCACGTGAGGTTCACGCTCCCCCCAGGCATCACCTCATGGTTGCTTGGAGGGATAGAGAATCGAGGAGCAACACGTCGCACTGCAACAAGGAGGAGACAGCTAGTAGGGTCACAGAACCAGCAGAGAGAACTCAGTTGCACTGCGGGGATACGCAAGGGGGGTTCAACGTTTTTGCCTGTCTATCCCTCAGGACAGATAAAATGAAGTGCAAAAGCTGTTTGCTGCTTTGCCAAATTGCACACACTTTGCTCTCTTTCCTTAGCCACTGGCATCTTATTAGAAGAACTCATTAAGGGATGGCTCAATCCATTCCCTCCAAACATAGCCTTTTGAAATCATATTACTAACATGAAACATTCCTCCATTTAAATTACATTCCTCTAATTAGAGAGCATGCACAAATGCCAGTCACACACTCTCTCTGTGCAGGGCCTACTGAAGCTCTGCAAAACAGAATTACCTGCTCAATTTATTAGCTCTAGAGTAAAGCAACTTGTCCCCTAAACCTCACAGGGTTTGGGCAGGACCGGCAGAAGGGTTTCTTTCTGAATTGGCACACTTGTGCTGCTAAATAAAATATAATTCCCTTCAAAATGTAACTCAGGTTCTACCTTGGCTCAGACAAAACAGTCACCAGAGCTGCATGACATTGTCAGGGCCCGAACAGATCACCTTGCTGGGCAGGAGAGAACTAATCCTGACAGATGTGAGATCATATCCATTTTGACAGAAGAGAGCTGCCTGGCAGAACCCTCCCCACCTTCGTGGCAGCACTTTGGGAGATGTATTCCTCCTTATTTCATTGCGCAGCTTCTCTTCATATCAATCCCTTGCTGGGCATTTAATTCAAGACTTATTTGTAAGCAACTCTCAGCTACAATAAAGCTCTAAAGCTGCCTGCCATATGCATTCCCGTCAGCAAAACGACACTGAGAAATGAGGCCCCTTCTTCAGGGTTAGTGTTATGGGCCTATTTAAGCAAAGGTAGAGAAACAACTGTGCTCGGTAAATCTTTGCCTCCTCTGGGCAAGCTCATTTTAGTCTGTAGTTAAAAAGGGAAACTGCTCGAACGTGTGTCGCCCAGCAGCTCTGCTCTCCTCTAGCCTCCTCTACCAGAAAGGCAGCCCCAGAGCATTGGCTGGGTTCACGACTGACCAGCTCCTGAGGAGTCTCTCCCTGCCGATTATGCTCCTCCATCAGTGCATCGGGCTTGTGGAGCAGTGAACAGCCGCAGTGCTGGGGGAAGGTGGAGATCAGGCAGGAGCCTGAGCAGTGCCAGCTCACAACATGCTGCAGGCGCAGCCAGCCCCACGGGTGCTGGGGGTCAGGAGGGACACGGTTCTGCTGGCCTGGCTCCTGCTACCATGTCTTCTCCACAGACGGTAAAGCTGCTGACAGCCCAGTGAGCTGCAGAGGTGTCAGCTCCACTTGCCAAGCTGACTCTCCAAATAAAATTTCACTAGTGCTCTCCTTGATGATTCATCCCCAAACCAACAGGCTTGCAGAAACAGACTGAACACAGAAGCCTCCACGCTAGCATGTACAACAGAGCTAAGACTTTGTGATAAATTAGACAATACTGTCAACATCGTGTGTGTACTACATTGTCTCAGTGACAAAACAGGGCTCACTAGCTCCTTACCCACCAGGGGAAGGATAACTTGCTTTGCTTTTGTTTGGATTTTTTCTTTAATGTCTAAATCCAAAATCTTGCTGGTTGTTTCTTTTAATCAATTATTAAGTCTTAAATCAATAGCTACATCAGCAATTGCCAGTGAGGCGTTACCTGTCTGATGGGGCAGCGCTCCCCAAATGAGACAGAACTGATAGTGTACTCAAGTGCTACGCAGTCATGAGAATACAGAGTTAACCTGATGGACATGGCAATGGTTTAACATGATGGTGTGTATTTCCAACCAAAGCATCCCAGCACCATTCATTAAGAATCAGGTTTCATTTTCCAATGAACATGATGTCGAATTATTTCAGGTAGAAGCTGTTCAAATTCTGTCCCCATCCAAGGACCAAACCCACCCACGCTGTATTAAAATAAAAAAACACAAACTTTGAGGACAAAGCCATAGGTGTGCACAGAGCACTCACACACATGCACCAGGCAAACAGGCTGGCAGGCACTGGGGCCACTACAGAGTCAGAGAGAAAGCAGTGTGAGGGCAGGACAGGGAGAGGGACAGTGCACAGGAACTCACATACAGGGACACGGGAAGGCAAGGCTGGAGGACAAAAGGCCATGCAGGAAGGTGAGAGCTCAGCAAGCACAAACAGATTGACTCCCAGCCCTGTGAGACCAGAGGCAGCACAGCCTGCTGTAGATTTCCCTGCACCCCATACTGCACCACTGTGTCAAGCTCTGCTTTCAGGGTGCTCCTGGGGCCATGCCCAGCCCCATCAGTGTCCAGTCCCCCTTGGTGTGTCCTGCAGAGGCAGCGCTTGAGGGCACTGCAGCCACCTCTCCCCAGGGAAGCTGCAGCTGACCTCCCCCTGCTCCCCTGCAGGCAGCACAGGAGATGCACTCCCAAGGGGCTGGGGGCTTTCTCAGCAGCACTTTCCAGGATGAAGGGAAGGGCTGAGCCCCTTTGGAAGTGGGTCTCCCATCCTACTCACAGGGGAGCAGTGGAGATGGCTGATGTCTCCATGTGCCTAGAGAAGGGATGCATGGCAAGGCAAACCCTCCTGCAGATCAAGCTGTACAAGAGATGGTCAGGCTGCAGTGCCTCCAGCCTTGACACGGGCCATACCTCCTGCACACTGCAGCCTGCCAGGGAGCTGTGCAGGGCCTCAGCTCGCCAGCCTGCCAATAGATGAGTGGTTAAACAGGCCTCTGTGGTGGATTTCTGCAACCCAGAATGGCTGAGACGGACTCCCCTTGTCAGCACGCAGGCAGAGCTGCTAAAAATGGATGCCACGTGTAATGTAAGGTTCAGCTTTCAGCATGGGAGGTTGGGAGGGCGTCAGGGCAATGCCTTTGGTGAGAGATCTGGCCTGGACAATGCTCTGGCAGGAATGCGTGCAAAGGAAAGGACGGGCTTCATCAGCCTCCCACCCTCTTGGGGGATAATTGGCAGCTCCTCATCCCAGTCAGTACAGAGGGAGAAGGGGAGATGCTGTCAGTTAGCATTAGTGAGAGCTGGCAGAGCTCTCACAGCAGCTTGCAGAGCACCATCAACACATTCCTCAGGCTCAAGCCAGCAATTTAAGTCGCTTGCTTTTCTAGCGTAAGAGTCTGGTAATAATTTAAATCAGTATAACTCCTCAAAAAGCAGCATTCTTACAATTACTGTCCAATTTACAAGTCAAATCACATGGGCTAGCACAGCCCATGATGCTACCTAAAGTGCTTCAGGAATTTTTGTTGTTCTTCGTTTATTGCAGCCGTGAAATTTCCCTTTTTATTACCACTTTCTTGACAAGAATTTGCAATATTTTTTTTAATCTTCTTTTTGGATAAAGATCAGAGAAGGTGGTTTGGAGGTTTTGCAAGAACAGCACAGGGAAAATTGCTGTGAATATTAAAATGATTTCAATGGACAATAGCATAATTCAGAGGTTTAGTTAAACCAGCAGACTGTCAAAAATGAGATTCATTGTCATTCATCCCAAGAACAGGCATCGTAAGGGCTCTGTGCTGCTCCACTATTCAGCATGCCTCCCCGTAGAGAACATTCCCTGGGAAGTGAAGTGAAACCCCGGAGCGGTGAGCAGGGCAGTGCAGCGCAACCTGAGCCCTGCCCTGGATCCCACAGGACTGGGAGAATGGACACCATGCCGACTGGTTCCCCACTCACTAGGGGGATCGTGGGGAGGAAGGAGGGGAGCAGGCAACACCACAGCCACAATGGTTGAGATTGAGAAATGTTAATAATTCAGCATGCATTAACATGCACATTCCTTGCCTTGAGAGCCAAGAGCATAAATCGATTGCCCTGCTCCTTTCACCACAGGAGTGGCTGTTTCCTAACGTCTCAGGTTCCCTCCGAGGGTGACGTTACCCCCTTGCAGAACCAGGGACCCCCCCTGCCCCTTCCCTGCTGCTGTCTGCAAGAGCTGTAGGCTCTGAGCTCTGTGCACAAGCGCTCAGGGCTCACAGGCCAGTGCTGTTAGCCCCTCTCTCGCATGTTGAGACACTGCTGGCATACAGCAAGGCTCTGCTGGAAACACAACAGTGCCAGGAGGACTGCCCATGCTTCCAAACCCCTGTGGTGCTGCTAGGGAAGAAACAAAATTGCTTTTCCCTGCCGGCTGTCTTGGCCACAGTACAGATGAACAAACGACAATGCTGACACCCTCTAGCTTTCAGAGATGCACGGACCTCTACTTCCTTGCTCCTGCTTCTGCGTTTCTTTCCCACCATGCCCACCTGGCACCTGTCTAACTCTGGGCTCCATCCTGCCCCTCCCAATGCCCCCATTGCAGGCTAGCTGAGCACTGCCCCATGGCAATGGAGAGCTGTGCCTGTGCTCCGCATGCTTCTCCACTCCTCTCTGAGGCAATCCCAGCTGCTGTGGTCCTGCACTGCTGTCCTGGCATCCTCTCCTCTTTGCTCTTCCCCTGCACAAAGGAACAGCAATCTGAAGTCCCATCCACTCTGAAGGAGGACCAGCCTAGGCTGTGCTGCTCCTCCCTGGCCCCCAGAACAGCTAAGGCAAGTTCAGAGGGTTCTGCTCTAATCTAACCTCCTAGCTGGGATGAGTAGTAGACAGTGATGCAGGGACACATCTTTTAGAAGGTGAGACTGCCCGAATTTCATTACTTCAGGCAGGTGAAGTGAAGGATCCTTGGCACACGGGGTGTGCTCTTGCTCTTGCCACACTGCTGCCCTGCCCAAAACTCCTGCCTTTCTCAGGAACCACCTCCTCAGAGCTGGGAAGGAGTGAATTTAGGAGACATCCTCAAACATGATCATCGTTCTGTATGGTTTACTCATGTGGAGACACCTTTCATCTCTCCCTGGTGCCATCATTTTAAGGATGGACTTCAAATGGAAAGGCAGTTGTTGGAGTCTCACAATCTATTGACAGAATCAAAAGCAGGAGAGGAAAAATTGGAACCAGAAAAAATGCATTTACAGTCTAATCTTGTGCTCAAACAATGCTGTACTATTTATGCTCCCAATGCATCCTTGAGTGCTGACATTTTATAGACAATTTCCAAAACAGGGCCTTGCCATTTTTGGATTATATTTCAGCTATAACTTTTAGGTCTAATTATTTGCGCTGACAACCACATATAAAAGAGGATACATCATTACAGTGGTGCAGCACTGGAGACACATCAGCATTCAACATACTGACATACTAATAGCAAAGTAAGGGAGAGCAAGATTGTGGAGCTATGCAATTTGCATTCACTCTCTGAAATTTCTCTGATGAAAATAACACAACATTAAGGAGGGGAATAAGAGAAAAGATCCACTGTATCAAGATAAAATAACTCGTTAATAAATAACCTTGTAGCAGTCACAGAGCAATAATTAAATGCATGGGTGAACAGTACACAGTTTTAAGTAAAGCTGGAAAAATGTAAGATGTAATTATCAGTGCCAAACAAATTATAAGCACGGCAAATCCCAATGGAATATTTAGAAACTAATTTCTGGCTTCATATTAAATATTTGTATATGTGGGTATTTTTGGTGGGGCGGGAAGGAGGGGTCCACGCAAAGAATGAGAAATCATCTGCTCCTGCTGGGTTATATCCATTCTGGGCTGCCTCCCCTCAGCTAAGCCATGTGGCTAAAACGTTTAAGTGCCCTGTCAAAGGTTTATTCTCCAGAGGTGCCCAAGCCATCACAGAGGTGCTCCAAAGTCACCGAAATCCGGGAGGCTTCAGGCCTTGGCTTTAGTTTAGTCTCTTTCCTTCCTTGTTTTCATTTTTCATCACTGTCTTGGGCTCAGGTAATTTTACCCTCTATGAGATCTATTTTTAGAAGGTAAACAAGGGCCCCGTGCCTCAGTACAATCTAAATGAGAGCACGTTCCAGGGAGAGAAACAGGAGTGAAGGCAGTGTACTGGAACAACTGCTATGACAACTTGTTAAAGCTTGTTCCAGTGATGATTATAAGATCAACTCATGCAGCTGCCTGATGGCATGTGTGAGAGGAGCCAGGGTCTCTTCCCTGTGCCACCTGGGAGCAGCGCTGGGCTGGAGAGCTGCCGTGAGCATCCATCTCCTCCAGCGCACGTGGAGGGATGGACCATCACGATGCCTGTTCGCTGAAGGAGTCATCTCTGGAAACTAGCTCAGGACTTCTGCCAAAACCACCGGTTTTCCTCAGCAGGAAACCGTGAGTGCCTCAAGCTAGGTCTGGAGCTAGATTTAATTTAAAGCTGGAGTCGCCTTTCAGTATTGTCCTTTATTCACCTCTGGCTTGCTGAAAGCTACAGGACAGAGCAGGGCAAAGCACAAATCAGGTTTTGCTGAACGGCTGCGAGCTCCTGCGCACGTTGCCACGGGCCCCCCTGAGCCATTCCAGGCCAGGCTGGGACCACTGCCAAGGGCTTCCTGCTCTCCTGCCAGCAAGAGAAAGACCCAGACCCAGCCCCAGGGAAGAAAGGAGAGGCAGACCTGCTCATGCAAAGGGCCCTTGTCCGAGCATGGAGAACTGGCCACCCCCAGAGCGGGGACTGCCAGGAAGCAGGGAAGCTGCCTGAGCATGAGGGCCTTGCATCTCTCAGCCAGCTGCTCCTGCTGCCCTGTGGCAAGGGAGGGCAGCATGCTGGGTGGGTTCTCCAGCTGAGCTCAAAATTAAGCTTTTCACCTCTAGAGAAAGTTAAAACTTTTAAAGCTACAGGAGAAATTGAGGAACCCAGTTTCCCCCAGTTTCCCTAGCAGCTTGCAAGGAGACTGGAGATCATTCTGATCCCCCACTTCCAAAAACTGCTCTTGATCTCCGGCCAGAAAGCAGCAGCAGTTTAGAGGTATTAGACTGGCACTCAGCACAGGTAATGGGTTAGAGGACCCCACACACATTAGCATGCACTTCTTCCCACCCTACCTTTGAACAAAACCACCCTGTCTGGTATTTGCATGCAAAACATATTCTGTGCATTTTAAACCTCAAGCAACAAAGGCATGCAAGCAAAGTATCAATGCCATCACCAGAGTCACAGCAAACAGTAAGCAGATTTTGTCAGGCACCCTCTGGCCGTGCCTGGAAGGGAGCCAGAGTCTGTAGGGCCCCCTCCCCTTTGGGGGATGGCTCTCCTCTCCCTACTGGAAAAGTCCCATCTGACGTGGCGTACTGTAGATGGATAAGAAGTGAAAAGGACCAACCTTCTCGCTGATCTGAGAGATGAAAGTTTGTTTTGTTTGATGGCAGAGTGCGATGAAGATGAGGAGGGAATAAAAAAAGACAAGGAAAAACACAGAGAGTAAAAACAGGCCAAGCTTCATCTGTCCGCACACCACTGAAACGACAAGACAAGACTACAGAGGTCAGCCATGACTTCCCACCGTGCACACAAACCACTCCATGTCGTGGACCAGAGTGTGCCGCACTCGCACTGCTCTGGCCCGGAGCAGGCTCACTGCTCCTGGGGCAGGGCAGAGGGGACCACACGTCCCATACATACTCACACAGAGGGTGCTTCAGGGGCAGCCCCGCGCTGGGCCAGATGCTGGAAGCACAGACACATTTACATGTGCAGAACACTCACACACATGCACAGAGCAAGAGACTCCAGCCATCACACAGACTGACACACTCCGCACACCCGCTCCAGCTATAAAGATGATGGTAAAGGCACTTCAAACCCATTGCCCACACACTGGAAAGAGCATACACGTAGATCTGAATTTTATCAAGTATGAAAGAAATGTTCCAAGTGGTGAATGGAAAATCTTCTACCATGAAGAGCTGCTCCCCCTCTCCAAACAAAGAGCTAAATGCAGCAGAGTATTAGGCAAGTGACAGACATGCGCAGTCTCAGCTGGGCTCAGTTTCAGGAGAGCCTTATTGGTACACTGTGCTGCGAGTGAGAGATGGACAAGAAATCAGAAGGACAAAAACACCCAGAGAGAATTGAACAGGTCCCAGCTTTTGTTCCTGCAGGAGAGACAGTAGAAGGTTAGTTGCATTTTCCTTACAGACAAAGGAGATCTCATTTCTCTAGCAGGAGTGACCTCACTCCAGCTACAGATCTGTGGCATATCAGCTGTAATCGAACCCTCGCTGAGAGAATATAGAGTGGATTTGATAGTTAAAGACTGCTTATGAGTCACATTTTTGATGGGGGAAGGAGAAGGTGGGGGAAGGAATTTGCTTTTCAGCAGAAACACTGCAAATTAGAGAACAGCATGTGGTATTATAGAGTGCAACAGTACAGTCACCCATTTCCAGCGATTAGAGGACAGGATTTTAACCAACGCTGACACAGTATAGATCAGGCAACAAACTGCCAATAAGAGCTACAATAGTGACCTAAGAAGTGTAATGGAACTTGTAGGAGAACAACAAAACAGTTGTTTATGTTTCTTCAATTGAACCGGTACCAGGGGACCAGAAACAACCAACTTGGAGCTTAACTGGCCTGTAAGCGAGGGCCACATCCAGCAAGAACCCCCACCCAGACATCCTCAAAACAAACAGTCCTAGATTAAGGTCCAGGTTTGCTCTGGCCTGCTTCAGACAGGGGATTTACCTCTTGGTCCACAAAAGCATTAACATAAGGCTCATTTAATCCTGTGAGACCTGTGATGGGAGGGAACCTTTCATTGCTGCTCCCAAGCCACCATTTTATTTCCTAATCTAATGGAGTGTATCACATATGCACGGCCTCGGCAGACAGCAAAGGGCTTCAGCCTTCTGCTCAGCTCTTCCCAACAGGGAGGATTGGTTTCCTGCCCTTGCCCAGGAAGGACAGTGCTTCTGGCAAACAAGGCGTACCCGTGAACGGCTGCATTTTTGTTTAGCAGCACTAACATTACAACAGAGCAACAGGAATCCGAGTGCTGCAAGTGTGGACCAACCTGCTGCACCTTTTGGGGTTGTGTGACTGAATAGCAAGAGCATGGCAAAGGGTATAAGACTGGGCGATGACAGTGAACAGCTATGGGAATACCCATCCCTGATGCAGAAGCACAGCAGCTGCAGAGCCTCCCCTTGCCCTTGGAAAGGACTGATGGCCCCCAGCCACACCAGGACTTGCAACAGGGCCACTTGGTCTGCCCACAGCCAGGGACAGAGGTTCTGCTGCAGCTGGGGAACAGCCAGGAGCTGTGTTTCGGTGAGCCCAGCAGGGATTCATCAGTGAGCATGGACAGGAGTAGGCTCCAGCAGTAGCTTTCCCCATGTGTTGACACTTCAGATTAGAGTTGGAAAGGTGAGGAGACACATGTGAAACATGCTAATTCAAACAGATTACTTTCTGGTCTGTCAAACAGGAACAAGTCTGGGGCCTGCTATTTGTCACTAATTGCTGTATTATCTCTTAATCTCTTATTATATTAGTGGTTTATGGGGAATAAGACCAGTAGCAGGCTATTTTGGAACAGCTGTAAGGCAAGGGGGAACACCTGGGCAGAAAGTTCTCAATCCTTTCCCTTTACTTAATGCTTAAACAGCTGCTGCTTTATCTGAGATAAACCTGATAAATCGTAAATTGAAAGTTTCATCTCCTTACAGATCCCATTCACATGCTCCCTTATCTCCAGTTCTCCATCCATGTCACTCATAAGCCAAGAAGCATATTTTACCAACAGATTTTCTGCTTTTTTACAAAACAAATGACTGAGCGGTGAGAGCAAATAACACCTGCCTCCCATGCAGGGACAGAGGATTTAAGGCTGGAGTTACCCAGAGTATCCCCTGTGCAGAACACCACAGCTCATTAACCACACTAGTGTGGTCCCGTGAACCTGAGCTGCCTGGCAGCTAACTTACACATGCCAGTCTGTGTGCATGACAGAGCAAGTCAAGTCACAGCAGAAATGCCACCAGAGGATAGCAAACTCCAGAAGGCAAACACAGGGCTCTTTTTGAAATCCAAGTTGAAAAAGCAAAGAAGCAAAGAGCGAGGCCATATCAGAGACGCGTCTGTCAGTCCTTACTGTCAAACGGCTGCAGTGCTCTGTAGGCAGAAATTCCCATGCCGACTGAGTCTGGCTTTTACCCTGCCACAGGCATGCTCCCCTTATGCAGCAGCAGCAATGCTCTACCCACAGCAGCTTGCTGCAGAAAGAATGAATTTGGGCTTATGGGAGGCTCTGCTTTTGTGTATTCTTGGGTATTTGCTTCCTGAAACAAGGCAGGGGGATGGGGCCAGGATAGGAATGCACAGGTCTGAGAGTCGAGATCACTAGCTCAAACAAAGGAACACATTTCTAAAGCTTTTCAGAGTGGGAAGCTAATACTTTCCTGAAAGCAACAAAAAAGTTCATTATCCCAATCGGCTCTCCAATTCTGCTGAGAACTGCCAGCATCTGCCCTGTGCTGAAAACCCTCTGGTGCTATGCAAGGCATTAATATAAAGGCAAACCCAGACACTTTGGAATCCAAAAGACAAGAGAGGTTAACAAAAACCCAGAGGGCAATGAACCTGTTCCTGCTTATCTCCAAAAGCACATCTTGTGTCTCAAGGACTCCACATAAATCAAATTTTATCCTTTATGGCTTTTAGGGGTATAGAGGAACAAAAGGACAGATTGTCTTTTTTACACCGGATTACATGAGAATAAGACAACCTCCCATTATATGCGATGAACAATGTTCTCATGCCACAGTGATGAGTATATTCCATCCCAGAGAGACAGACAGGATGCTCAGGGCGCCCAACCATCCTTTCCCATTCACAGTACACACACATGCATGCATGAATACAATTAAGAGCAGAAAATCTCAGAGCACCAGAGATGGATTTCCTAACCCTTTGTGCAAGTGGATATGGAAGGGGAGGGAATGGTCATTTAGTCGGCACAGATAGGCAGGCCTAATTGTTCCACAGTCATCTATGCAGGTCATGTAGGGAGGTGGGGGAAATAGGTTTCCAAGTCTATTTCTGGGTTGCATTGTCACGCACTGAGCCACCAGATGCTCTCCTTCTATTTTTCATAAAGGTTATTTTACAAATAATCAGACTTGAGCCTCACATTGTACTTTTAACTGTCAAAGGACTTTGCAAGAAATAAACCTGTTAAGCTTAATTAGCTAAATTCTATAAAGCACATTGAAATCTTTAGATGAAATGTGCTAGCTGAAGGACAAAGAACTGTTATTTATTAAACTATGATCATTATAATCATTATGGCATAGCAAAATGCTCACAGAAACACCGATGGTGAACGTACTTCACGCCAGGAGAAAACATGTCAAAAATATTCATAGTAGTATATGGGGAAGAGAAAACTTGGCCGAAGCCTCTATGTGCCTGTCTGGCTCTGGAGACATCCAGCTCCAGTACGAGGAGACACAGTTGCAGCAGCACAAGCCACAGTGCTGACTGAGCAGCAAACATCTGCAGGTGCTGCACAGCTCTGGCCACGCTGCTGGCTGCGCTCACCCCAAGTCTGCTTACAACTAGCCAAGGTGCATCTGCTCGAACTACAGCAGCTCTGATTTTGGCTACAGCAGTAGCTTCAGCAGGGAGCAGCACCCAGGGATAGAGGAAATGAGGTTAAAAATACTGAAACCCCATAAAAAGGAGTGCACTTTCTTCAGCAAAGGGTCATTGCTTTGTGCTGCATTGCTCTACTGCATTATTATCTCGAGGTCAGGACTGCACAGATTGTACATAGGGAGATCATGGCCCTTCAGACCCATAGCCCTCCTCAGCCGTGTACCAGCTGCTGAGGGGTAGTTACCCTGTGGCCTCTATCATAGCCTGATTTTGCTTCTTCTGATGGGCCAGGGCAGACATCTGTCTGAAGCAGCAGCCTGGGTCATCTGGTCTGATTCAACTGCCCATTCGTGTTTCCTGATCTCCCTCACAAGTGTCTTCAGTTTTTGCTTGTCTGTGACTGTGACCAGGCCCTCAAGTACCAGCACTGCCCCTCTCTGGACAAGTAACTTCACCCCGATCAGCCTGACGAGAGGCAGGTTTAATGGAGCACATTGCCAGAAGCGTGCATACAGCTGGTTGTAAACAAACGTATTCCCCATTACTTAGCCATTTTTCAGATATCCCCAATTTTGGTTGCTGACTGTTTGACCCCCATCTGCAGATTTTACTCTTCTCCAGGCAATACCCTCAAGCTTTGACTGCTGTTGCTATTTTAGCTGTTTTAATATTACATAAGCAGAAAATGTCCTTTTTAAAGGCTTCAAGTCTTGTTGCTTCAGGCCCATGTCAATCACTCAGAATTATTATTATTTACACAAGGTCTCCGCTGCAGTAAGCATAATATAGCTGCAAGTAGTCATTTCCATGAGCTCCCTCCGTGTCTGAGCCTAAGCTACTGCCAAGTCCCCAAGCGTAAAACTCTGCCGAGGCCTGAGAATTGCTCCTAGGGACAGAGCCACAATCCTAATTTCATTTTGGGTGATGGCTCATTAGTGAAACTTGGCAAATAAAACTTCAGACTCCAAGCAAGTTGCCCTGCTGCCAAATGAAATACTAGACTGGCCTTTCAGAAAGCAGATGAAGAGAGCACAGATTTTTGCAGTAATACCATTTCTATTTATTGCTGTCGGGTTTACTAGCTTGCAATTTAGGGACAGAGGACACAATTCAGTTTTAAATGGTCTTTCTTTAAAAGCAGCTGTGCAGCTGGCCTCTCTACAGTACATGTAGCATTTTGGGCCAGGGAACTTGCTGCGTTGCCCCACTGGACCATGCCCTGAAGGCCTGAAAAGCAGCACTTGAGAAGTGAAAACTGGGCAGCAGATTTCTCATTCGGTGGGAAGTATGCAGCTGATACTCCAATAAGTATTCTGGTAGCATCTGCACTGCTTACTGCTGTAAGCAGCACTGGGGAACACACCTAGTGAACTCCACAGTTTATTAATACAGATATTATTATGGCCTTCCTGCTCATCAGCTTCATTGAAATAGAAAAAAGAATAATGCCATGTGCAGAGAAGAGGAAGGCTGAAAAAACCTTTCATATAGGGAGAAAGTCAAATAACAGTGCCTCTGTTGAGGGGAAAACCACACAAGCTACCACCTTCACAGGCATCTCATAGGACAAAACTTCAGGCTGAAAATGCAGATGTCCCTGAAGCTGTAGGCAAATGAAGAGTGAAATCTGTTCATAAAAACCACTAGCGCAGGTGAATCAGTGCAATTATACTATACTCCCAGTGAGCATGAGAAAATGACACCACCTTTTTTTTTCCACACTAGGTCCAATCTGCCTTCTACTCTTAAATCAATTTCTTGTGTGTCTTGAATCAACTCCTTGGATTTTTGCTGCTAAATTAGACACTAAACTCTCTGGATTAGAGGAATCACATCTTTCACGTGTTTCTATTCCCTTCCCTTCTCCCTGCAGCACCATCAAGTCCCAAATCTAATCATTGTTAGGATGTACTGTGGTACATGTAACCATGGATCACAAATGGATGAGTGTTCCTTCGTGGTGGTAATGACAACATCCAGAGGCAAGCAGGCACGCTTGTGCCTGGAGCAGGACAGGAATATGCCACTGTGCCTCCTCCGAAGTCCCTGCTATGCCCCAGATAGCCACCTTGCCCTGGCATGCTCCCTGCTCTTGCTTTCACTCAGTTCTTGCTTGTCTTGGTGGTCTGGATGTGTTCTGCGACTCCATGCATGGAGGGTTGAAGATCAGCAGTCAGAGGCAGTCAGCTTCCAGTGCTGGTCCTTAGCCCCATCCCCATCCGGCTCTGCAGCAGCAGATAGACTTTTCAGTCTAGAAGCAGAAGGCTTATTGAGGGTTGCTTTCCAGCACACTTAGCAAGATGAAAATAATAGCTTCAAGGAAAATGCATCCATTTTCCTTCACAAATCCCCGGTGTGGAAATGCTTTAACTTTTAATGAAGTCCATCTGTGCAGAAGTGCTGGCTTTAAAGGATACAGAGACAAGACACTGGCATTGTCTGCTCCTTCCTCCTCCTGTTCTTTCATTGATATAGGAAGCCCTTAGCAGTGCCTGCATGCTCCTTCTCAGCACCCAGTATCTTCCTTTGTTAGCATGGAAAGTATGATAGAGATGCTAATGAGCTTGTGTTTTCTAACACAGCAAACTCACAAAGGACTACCTGGGAGGCTATGAAAGGGGAGGACATGATCAAAAACATAAACCTCTAGAGTACAGAGAAAAACAAACATTTGAACTATTAAAAAAACCCAATAGGCTGTAAATAAGAGCAGGCACAAGTGGTCTTGAGAACTACATGGGGTGGAAGTTTGTACTGCTGCTCAGTACTCAGCCATGCGTTCTGAGAAAGTGGCCAGCTTCTTGGGTATCCACCACAATGAAGGTCAGTCATTATGAAACCACCATGCAGTGGCAGCGTAGTCAACACACTTAATTTCCATTGTAATTTAGCATTAATTAATGTTTTCTCTAGTAAAGATGCAGGCACTTTCTGAAGACCCTACTGGAAGTCACTGATCCATCTAATGACCACACTGTAGGACTAACATAAGAAGAAAAACATAGAGATTCTTTTATTCTGCATCCTAGACCTGAGAAAGTAAGATATTTTCATTTTTTTCCTTGCCTGTATTGTTCTTGGTTTAAATAACTTTTGGAATTCATTAACTAATATAGCAACAGTATGATATTTTTCTGTGTATAACATCTGCTACCAGAAACTGTAAGCACAAATACCATCTAGGACCTAGTACGCAGAGTGAATTTCATCTGATAATAATTTATGTGGTATCCTGTCTTAAATATACAGCAAGGTCTCATCAGGATCACACAGGAGACTGACATTGTAAAAATTATGTGCAATAAAAAGGCTTGTTCCAAAAATTTATGTGTAAGAAAATGACGGTTAACAGCGAAGCATATGTCTAAGAACATGCTTTCTTCTGTGAATGTCAGAATTCTCTCCTGTACAGACCATCCACAGACCATCCTAGCCCAAACAGGACAGACAAACCTTGCTGAGCAGCAAGCCAAGTGTAAAATTCAGTACACTCCTCAGTCCTACAGGATTCGCTTGCTAAATAAAGAGTGTTCATTAGTAAGAAATCGGAAAGTTGTTAAGAGGAGGTTTTTCTGCCTCTCGAGGCTCCTGTGCCTTTTTTCAGCCACACAGAAAACAGAACATTGAGAGTCTGAGCACAGGAAGCAAAAGCATCCCAAATACTGCAGCAAAACTGCTGGGTATCCACACAAACCTACACATCAACAGCTGACCTGGTCACTAGGATGTTTTCCCTCAGAGTGCAAAGTGACAATCTGGGATGAGTTTTAGTACAGTTTGCCTGAAAAATGAATTGCAAGAATACAGGGAGTTTAAAACTGTCCGTAATTACACTGTGAGAGTGAAATGAGTGATTCCACTGCACAGATACAGCTTCATCTTCTGAATATGCTTAATTGGATACTTCAGTCTTCCAAAGACTCTTATAATCCAAATTATGCTGCAAAATAAAATAGCAGTCCTCCAGAATAAGCAAAGAAAACAATACCTGAAGCCACCCCTAGAAGCAAACATACAGCATGTGAAGACTTAATCATTCTCATGTCCTCTTTCCGTACTAACCAATGCATATACAGTTTTAAGATTAATTTTCTTTCTTCAAAACAGAAGGAAGAAATGAAAATGAGATTTTATTAGACAGTTGATTTACTACGCGGAAGTAAAATCTGGTTCTAACTTCCTAACAAACAAAGGGTTGCATCAGCACAAGAATCTTCTTTCTCTTCTTGGGAAAATCCATAACTACATTCCCCAGGGGTTCCTTGCCAGTGGCTCTTGTTATACAGTTTCATATGAAGTAGCACATTTTTTTCTTGCCGAAATTAACAGAAAGTGTGCAGGGAATTTAGCCCTTGCTTCTCTCCAAGCTAACTCACACATCTTTTACGTAGAGAAAGAAAATTGGCAGGAGACTGTCCTACTGTAAAACCTAGTTATTCTGGTATGTTGAAAACAGTTTTAAATCAGCAACATAGCATAACCATTAGAAAAACCACTTTACATGAATTGCAGCTAATTTCCAGCAGGTTCCCAGTGTGAGCCGTTAATACTCAGAGGCTCAATCACTGATGCATATAAGATGGATTAGGACAACTCCTAAAAGCTGTTCAGTTTTTAAAGATATATATTGCAAAGCAGAGGCTTAAATATCAGCTCACCTGTAGCTGAGCACCTTTTGCTCGTCAGAGTATGACTAGTCCACCAAAGGTTAGTTTATACTAAGAGGATTAAGCACTCCTCGATCCCAATTAAAATAACTATGACACAAAGTTAAGGAGTTCAAGGAAAGGCATTCCAGTTCTGCCCATATTTAAGCATTTTACATAACACCATAGAAACAGCAAAACCAGATTTCCAGATGTGATTCAAGCCCAACGTGGATCAAAGATCTTGCCGTTTTTTGATCAAAAGGCCACATCACACAAACCACAAGGTGCAATCAGAGCACTAAGACAGGGAACACACTCCTTCACTGAAAGCCATGGAGCCTTTTGGGCAGGAGGAGAGTGAACCCCTTGGGTGGAAGCTGCTCTTACCTCGAACGTAAAGGTTCGCTGGGGCAGAGTAGCGGGTTCCTGCACTGTTGGTTGCAACACATTCGTATTTGCCTTGGTCCGACTCCTCGCTGTTCTCTATTTGCAGAGCTCCTGTACACAAACAAGATGACACAGACAGTTCAGGTTATAGCAAATGTGGTAATTGAACAGCCAGCCTCAGAAAAGGAAGGCCATGCCCCACACTTTTAAAGTCTCTTCCTGCATAAATATATTGTGATGTTGTTCCCTGGACCCAGAGGGTACCAGCATGCAGTCAAAAGACACCCAGTCTGCTGTTAGAAGCTTGTGAAATTGATTATTGCTATTTTTTTAATGTACAGGGAACCAGTTACTGATGTATTTCCAATCACCCCAACCACTTATATTCATTGCTTCAATAAAGGAAAAAAACATACACATATACACATATTAATTACAGCTTTGTATGGGACTCCTGTCTAATAAAAGGACTTTTAATAAGCCTTTAATCAAAACAGCCAAGCACAAAGCACGCTAACTGTAGTTGTTTGTTTCTTATCTGATGCACACAAAGCTTAGCAAATGCTCAACAAATTGCAGTCTTCCTGAAGAAACTGGCAGAGTCTCATCTCTCCCACCTCACCACCCCTCCTCCAACAGACATCCCCTTCTGAGATAATACTTTGCCTTTTGTCAGCTTTCTCCACATCAGCGATCTCCTTGTCCTTTCAGATTTCATTATACATGGTACAAAAAGATTAGAAACTCAGTCTGAGACATCAGAGATATACACCAATGCAATACACCCATGTTGCTGCATGGCACTCGCATGAAAGCCACCCTCTCATTGTCCCAGCAGTGCCTGCTCCTCCAGCTTTGGGTCAGGAACAGTTGCTTAGCCCAGGCCACGTGTTCCTCGGGACATGGTCTGATCCCATCCTCAAAGTGCCAGATGCATGAGGGGCACACATCTAAATAACTGCAGTAACTGCCAGAGCACAGAGAGCAGCAATTTACATGAGGAACCTGTGGAGTGCCTATGATGTGAAAATGAGTACTGGTCTGAGGTGGTTTTCTCTCTTCTGCTCAGCCTATTCCACTGGTGTCCAGCACCGCTTGGTTCGGGAGGCTGGTCTTTCATCCAGCTCCTTGCCTAGCACAGGTGACTGCAAAACCAGTCACACCTGAACTCCCTTAACCGGGCCCCATATGCAGACTAAAAGATGGAGATGCAGAGAAAGAAAGAGGCAGGATGCATATGACACCAAGCTGGCACTGCAGGAGTGAACAGCGGTTGGCCAGAGGTTGACCAGAGACTGAACTGGCTGGTGCTCAGCCTGCTTCCCCCAGGCAATGCGGGAATGGTTTTTAAAGTGCCTCCAAGTGCTGAGATTCTGCTGGTTAGGACTGCCTATAAGAAGGGAACTCTGCTCACAAACCATATACTGAACTCAAAGAAAGCATTAACCCCTTTGCTTGTAAGGATTTGAACTCATTTCTGCCTGCCACGGTTCAAAACGACCACTGAGAACGGCACTGAGAATAGCTGGTGAAATTGCCTTCTCCCTTCTTGCTGGTTCAAGCTGCAGAGGTCAAACTCAGTTTTTCATATCATCAGAACAGAAGAAAAACTAATGTGAATCAACCACTGCCACCTACATTATTTAGAAGGATAAATTGAGACTGTAGCATAAGTCTATATGTCATGGGGAAAAATGAACTTCCCTGGGTTCTGCCATATAATAAAAATGATGTACAGAGCCCTCCCTATTGTTGCATTAGTGCTGGAAACGAGGCTTCAGCTAAACAGAGAAAGCTTGTTTGCAGAAGTCTTTCCACCTACTAACAAAAGGAGCTGCCAGCTTTCCCTAGCCACGGCACTCTGGACACCCACAGGCCAAAGCCCACAGAGCACTGCTGCTTAATTCAGGGAACACTGAATTTCTACATATTGTCTGGGAAAAAACATCTTCAAGAAGACAGCAGCATGACAGGCAGCAGAGCAGGGGCAAGCTTCCCAATATTGACAAGACACAGAGAATCTAGAAATGGAAAAGATCTATTAGGTTATCTTGTGCATCCCTGGGGGGCAGGGCAGGATTGCTCCCTGTTGTAAATGTACTTGTGTCTGTCCAATCCCATTTGAAATGTGCCGAGTATTAGGTCTTTCACCACTTCCTCAAGGAATTGATGTCACAGCCTGGTTATGCTGCCGTGAAGATTTTCCTGGAACTCACTACATGTTATCCCCTTCTTAATTTCTGCTCACTACTCTGTGGGCATGCATGTGCTGCAGAGTTCATTCTGAGAGCTTGCATCAGGCTTGGCTGGGAAAAGCTGTTTGCTGCAAAACGTACCCAAACTTAAAAAAAACCCCACGAAACAAAAAAGAGTGGATGTCATCACCCTGAGGAAGACCCTATCTCTGATTTAGGCTGTAACTCTCATCAGCTGGCTGGGCTGGAAGCAGGGCCAGCTTCAGGTGACAGGCAATGGTATCAGTAGAAAAAAGTAAGATCCCTAGATAATTCTGCCATGAATACACACTTTTTTAGATGCCCCTTTTAGCCATGTAATACATATCATTGGTATTTATACCCTTTATACCTGCAATCACCATGCCTCTGAAATGTCAGCTAGTCAAACTCTTTTTTTATCTTTAGGGACCTCAACATCAATGGTGGAGAGAAAAGAGGAAAACGTAAGGGGATGAAGAAAATGAAGGCAGAGGGGAGTTTCAGATTACATGCTGTTATTGCCTGTCTGTTCTGCAGCCAGCGTGGACAGATTTCTAGAATCACGCTATAAACATGTAACGTGTCAGCAACTGCCTACAAACTACTCAGGGACTCTGGGTAAGGGATTCTGGTTTTGTCTGGGTTGGCATGACTATTCAAACTATTGCATGTCAGGAGCAAGAGAGAACCCAGAAAGCAGAAGGAAGTTAATGTAAACCTTTCAAATGAACCAAAAAGAACTAAGTTACTGCAATAAATCATCATTAGACAAACATACAGATCCCACAGCTGATAGCTAGGAGAAAGTGGAAGGATCATGGTAAATTGATGGCACTCAGCAGGGCTATAGGGGTTTTCATGAAGGACTACCTACAACTATTCGATGAGTACAGGAAAGTGCAGGGAAGCTCAGGGTACAGAGATTTATTAATACAGTTAAGAGGCTCAGACATTGCTGGGATCAAAAAGCTGGAGACATAAATGCATCTGAGACTTTGGAAGAATTCCCTATGTTTAAAATGCTCCAGGCCCCAGTTCAGTCATCACAGAGAAAGGCAATAGCTTCATTTCTTGGAGAGTTCAAGTCTAGGCTGGACAGGACACAAAAGAGCTACAGAAAAGGAAGAACTGAGTCCTGAGTAGCTCCTTTCCCTGAAGTTCATGGAAGCTGCATCCAAAGATCCTCAAAAGCACAGTGAATTCTTTGCTTTGACAAGTGCAAAGGACCTGATTTCTATTCCTAGCCTTGTGAACATCTCATCTTATTCATAATCTTCTGTGCCTCTGCAAACCAGGGCTAGGAAGACTGATATACTTCTACTCATTACTTTGGGATTTATGTTGCACAAGTTGCTGAGTAAGGTCTTGTTCACACAGGATGTTACTGCAGACTCCTCGTATGGACTCCTCCAGTGCTCCTGTGTCAGGTGCCTTGTTCTTGTTTGCATGGCTGAGCCCTGATGTGCAATCAAATAGCACAGCTTCAGTGGATGCATGAGGACCATCCACCATCAGTACGTGCACATGTGTGCAGAGAGGAGCCGTGAACAGCTTGTTTGGGAGCTCGTGGTGCTCTGCAGCAGTATGTGCTCATCAGAGCAAAACCTCTGAGTGAACCCTGCTGAGCACCACTCGATCACCACTGCCTCCTAAGCACCCTGAACCACAGCAGGGCTGCGGCAGGAGGGCAGCCATTCCTCACCACACTGCAATGTCATGTCGAACTCACTTGTGGCTCACATCTGTTCCTGATAACATATCTCAGCTTATCAGAGACCTGACAGCTCCTGAGAAAAACCCCTGGCTGCTCTCCAGTGCCAGGGAAAATGGTGACGAGGCAGAGCTTTCTGGGGCTGAGGACAAACATCCCTTACAAGCATCTTTACTCCGTGCTGGTATCTCCTTGCCAGTCCCTTCCCTCCTCTCCAAGATTTTTGTTTTTCTCTTTAAACTCACGCACAGATAGCAAACCTGTTAGCAGCTCTCCAAGATACTTATCTATTCAAATATAGTTGTGCTTAGGCAGAATCATTAGTTGCAGTGACAGTGGTTAAAAGAAGCATTTAAAAAATGCCCTGCACAGAGCATGGGGAAGGCAGATACTGATAAGAGCCACTTCTTGGCAGAGCTGGGTACTGTTGTGCCACAGAGGGCTTTGTCACTCTTTCCTCTAAGTGACAAACGAAACATAAAAAGCTCTGAGCTGCCATACAAATTGTTTTCTGAAATCCTGCTCCATCATCTGGTGCTTGTGCTCTTCTCCCAGACAGCACCGCATGGAGCTAAACACAGCAGCTCTTCTGTATCTGTTCAGGTCGGAGCTCCATCCCCAGCAGTGGGAGCTGCTCCATTTCTCTAGCATGGCATTCACAGTCTCTGAGCCCCCTGGCTCTGAGATGGGGATTGACCTTTTGCCCTGGCTGTAAAATCGGACATGGAATGAAATGCTCCCGTAAGTACTCAAGAGTCAGAGGAACCAGGCTGCAGTAACTGCATTCATCTAAGGAAAGGACTTGCAACGTAGATGTTAATGAACCCAGGCCCTTCCTCTCAGGGAACAGGTAAATTTTGCCCATCCTGCAAACTAGAGGATGTAGCTACCCCAAACCCTTCCCTTCTCTTCTCTATCCCCCTGCCTCCCCCCAGCTTCTTCCACAGAAATACCACCTGACTTGTCCTGAAGCACTACTCTTAATCACCCCTTCAGCCAGTGCTCAGGTGTGGGTCCCAATCCCTCTTCTGCTAAAAATTCCCTCCCAGAGAAGGAGAATCCTCCAAATAAAATCCAGGGAGCTGTGGAGCAGGGCCAGAGGCAAGCCCAGATCAAACAAGGACCCATAAATTTGAATATGGTGGAGAAAGAGACACCAGGAAGCCCTGACAATGAGGGAGTTGGACTTGACACCCTGGCTGCTGCCCCAGATAACCAACATTTGCCATGAACCTGGAAGACACCAAAACCACAAAGAGTCACTAATAATGAAAATAAGCATCTCCCATCTTCACTGTTTTTGTAATTTGTAACAGCAGCATTTCCTAGCTGTTACAGAGGATTGCACCTAGCCTCCACCAGCCATCAGCACTGACAATTATGCCAAACAAGGTAACTGCAAATATATTTTCATTGTTAGTGTTCATTATGGCCATTATGCCCGAGAGGCTGGTGACTGGCATGCAAGGGGCCTGTTCTGGATGGCAGCGTGCTGCTGAGAAACCACTCTCCTGTCTGTGTACCATGGGCAGCTGCTGAGAGCACCCAACTGCTGCCACTGAGCCGGACTCGGGCAGAGAGGGAGAGAAGACTCAATGTGCTCAGCAGCACGAGGTCTCCTCTTAGACAGCAAAGTTTCAGGATGCTCTGATCTCTCACCAGCAGGTACAAGAAATCTCAGATGACTCGGCATCAAAAGCAAAACTACAGCACTGTCAAATGCACAGTAACGTCTCTGGGTGCTTCTAAAGGGACACGAGTCAATCCTGACAGTAAAAAACATGTTATTACAAGCATTTCCAGGCACCACCCCACCCAACCTCCCCCCAGCACTGGCTGCTCTTGCAAGAATATCTTCTCATTTTTAAATTGCTTTTCCCTTTTTATTTTTTTGTGACTGAAAAATCCCAAGAAACAAGAAAAAAATCCTATCATATACAAAGTGCAATCAAATGTAGAAACACATGCTCAAAAAGAGACAGCAAAATTCTTTTAGCTTCCTCTAATCTCTTTGGATAGCTTCACACTCCAGCTCGCAGGATAGCATTGAAATACTGGAGTTATATTTAAACCACTCCACACGGGACTGGAAAAGATTTAGCTGCAGCTATACAGAAGTTGGTACGGGTGTTTACCTGGCTTCTCAGACAGCTTCTGATACCCCAGTGAGCTGATCTAAAGTTAATTCAGACAGACCTCTGCTACACTGATGTCTGCAAGGAAAAAATACTCTTATGTATTGGAACCTCCAATATTTCCTCTGGTGACAGAAAAGTAACACATCTGATTGGAGAGGGAAAATTCCTGGGATGATGGTATTGCTTTACCACCTCATGTGCACCCAATCTAATGCCTGTTCAGCCCAGCATCCACCAGAAACACATCAGTGCCCTGCTCTCTCTTACAGCCTGGGACAGGAAAACACAGCCAGGTTTCACAAAAGGTTGAGCGAGTTCAATTCCAGAGAAATGCTGGAAATGAACATCTTATATTCTACTTTGAAAATAAGAATGGGGCAGAATTGATTAAACATGGACATGATACTATATAAGTGGATCACTGTAAGAAGCTAGCTATTGTCTAATCTGATGGGCATCTCCCAGCTCCACATCTTTCTGATGAACAAATAGGGATTTCAAGATTAATTTACTATCTGGGGGGTAAAGAGGGAAGCTACAAACTGGGATTCTGAATTACAGATGGGAGCTCCTCCCATTTCAGGGAAGCCAGAGATGTCTCGGACAGAAAGGACCAAATATGGGGGAGTAAAGTCAAATGAGGTGTTTAGAGAGAAAAATCTCCTCCTGTTTGCAGGGGTGTATGGTGGAATTTCTTGGGTCATCCTCCCACCAAGCACATGCTGCTCCCTGCGAGTGGGTTCTGCGCTGCTCTGGCACAAAGGCCTTGGGTAGTGCTCGAAACCTCCTGAGTACTCCAGATACACAACTCCTAGTGACACAGTAACAGCAGCAATTAAATCAACCCAAAACTTCCCCTTCCACCCCCAAACACTACTACCAAAAGGGTTCATTAAGTGTCATTAATTCACCCTTCCTTTCAGACCAAATTAACGGATTCCAAAGCATCAAACTTACCTTAATGAGGAACAAGAGTGCAGCTGGGTATAGAACATGGCAGAACAGTCACTTCTACATGGACACAACCTCACCATCATAAAAGCACTTTCATCTAATCTGTCGTTATCTTTAGAAATTCAATGACCTCCGTTTTAAATAAAAGGCATTAGGCTGACAGAAATCCTCTGAGAGAAGCCAGAGAGCAGCACGTGGCTTCTGTTTGCTCTCACAGAAATGTCATCTTTGACATTCAAACAGGACACATATATTTTAAATAATGTCAAGAACATTCTTAAAATACCTCATCAGGACTCAAACGGGGGTGAGGAGGGGGGTGGGGGTGCGGGGAACTTATGTTTCATGAAATGGATAGTTCTTTTCACAGCAATGTGTTCGGTTCCCAAGCAGGACGTATGGAGCATCCATGCGGTTCTGGTGCTGAGTCACTAATGTCATCAGACAGGACGGGTGCGCAGCGAACGTGCAGGGAGGCCCTGAGATGGCTGCATGCTCGGTGTTCATGGCTGAGAGCTCAGAGCTCTCAGTTAGTTAGCATTCAATCTGTCATTTCATTTTAGGATTTGCAGTAGAAATAGGAGATGAAGAAATAGTTTAAGGAGCTTGTAACATCACAGCTGTCAATCTCCAGCGTTCCAAAGGGAGGAATGACAGATATATAAGCCCATTCATATAAAAATAAGGTTTGCAGTCTTTTTCCCTGACCCAGATTCACTACAGAGGCAACTTAATGCAAATACGCATCAAACGGCAATTCACATTTACTCTAAAATCACTTCAAGGGAGCTGAAAACATTAACCCCCAGCAACAGAACCAGTTCCAAAGAGTCAGATTATTAACTTTCAGCAGTGACTCAGGGAAAAGAGGAAAGAAAAGGGAGAAGGGCGAAAATTGAACGAATGAAGTTGTGTTGACTTGTAGGTGGTGGTCATTCTGTCGAGAAATCCAGGGGTCAGTCAACAGGGGTAACCAAAATCACAAGAGAATTCAGAAGGGCCTTAGCATGTGATGCTGATTAACACGCTAAAGTTAATCTAAAGGGACAGCTTTGAGTGTTTAGGCTAGAAAAGACAACACTCTGATTGGAAAGTCATTACTGCTGCACACAGGCTGTGAAAACTAGCCAGGGACTGTGCACACTGGGCTGTCAAACCAGGGGTGAGTTTAATTAATGAAGGCTTAAAGCAGCCAGATGTGCTTCTAATTCATCTACTTAAAACAAATCTTTGTGCTGCAAAGCAACATCGGCATGTCCAGCTCAGAAGGGGGGTCTGGGGCAGTGGTTCTCCACTCTGCCACCACATTAGAGGGTTAGCACACTTGGAAGGCAAACATAAGGAATGCAAACAAAGGTGCTTGCTATCCCAGAGTTAGATTTACTCGAACTTTCAAGAATTTATCTCCTTCTGATTAGAATTTCATGCCCATCAGCAACAGCAGAGGAGAATTTGGCTGTTCTCTTGTGAAAATGTTACCACCTTATGCTTACACCAAAGCAATCCATCTAAAACCCCCTAGAGAAACAAAACCTTAGAGGCCACAACTGTGTGGGAAATTCAGAGACTTGCAGGAGCTACAGGAGATGTCAACCTTCCTGTGGCAGAAGCCAGGGACCATTTTCCAGCTTGCAAACTTTCCGTTGAATAACCCCCTTTCAACAGTACAAAATTGCAATGGATGAGTCTACAAGAAATCACTCTAAAACCAACCAAAATAAACACACCAGTGGAAGAGTGCAGATGAGCGAGAGCACTGGCAGTTAGGGCTGAGAGTAAAAGCTGGAGATGAGAAACACTGGAGGAGAAGGGACAAGGCAGACAGGAGATGGAGTGATGTGACAACTGGAGGCACATTTCAGCATTCTTACCTCTGATCGGTGTACCACCTGGTGAGGTAATTTGAATGCAAATAAGATTAGAGAGAAGCATTAGTACAAAGAGGAAAGGAAGAAAATTATAACTAAAAAGCAGAAAGTTTTTTTTAAAGCTAGAATTTGTATTAGCGTGACAGGAATAAACAAAAAAGGAACTGATGTGCAATAAAAGTCAGAGTGACACTCTCGGGACATTAGTAAAGCTCATCTCTTCAAGGAATGCAGCACCCAGCCCTGCATCTTGCCATTAAAGCCACCACCCTCATGAGTGGGGGCCGAACTAAGCTGCCGAGTTGGCATTGCTGGTTGGCCTCTCCACTTGCATTCACCCACACCACTGTTCAAGCAATTGAGATGGAGGACACGCTGGGAAGATGGTGCAGTGCCCCTTCATTCCTCAAACAGAACAAGGAGGGGGTGTCCTGGGGGCTGTGTGACCGTGAGTGTGCTGGGCAGGAGGGGTGGAAAGCACATGGTTGCGGGCACTAGGTGCAATTTTGCTCTGAGGTTAGAATGACCAGTGGGACAAAATTGCTTGCTTAAAGAAATTAAACTAAGGAGAGAGTGGAACAAATAATTTTTGAGCCATTCTCCACCTTCACATAACCCTTGCATCAGGTTCCCTCTGGCAAAGAAATTGGTGTCATGCCGAATTAACTTTACAAACAAATATTTCAAAATGAAGTAATTTCTGGTAACGTAACAATGGCTTGCTAGCCAGATCTCTGTTGTTCCTGCCTAATTTGGATGTTAGCTGGAGAAAGGAATCCCTACCCTCTTTATAAGGCACTGGACATAATTTTACATGCTATAATGAAGAGTATCTTATAAGGAGGGCTTCTCTGGGAGTGAAGTTACCCTGTTGCAACAATCTATAGAGGTTTCTTTCATGAGGTCAATGTGTTTAGCAAGTGGAGGATCCACTGGTCAGTGTCTTTGAGTTCAGCGTACAATCAGTAACGAAGCATGACTGAAGAGGAGCTGCTCCATCTGGGCAAATTGGCAGGGAACTCTCTAATCCCCACTTTTGTCCCCTTGGTCTTATTTTGCACATATGAAGGCTGTTAGTACAAGGGAGAGATTCATGCAGATCGAATCTGTAGGCAGTTCATGGTATGTGTTGGTTTTATGCAGATTTGTAAGATCTGAATACCAAGCACTTACCAAAGAAAACTGAGGAGTTTAAACAGACAGAAAAACAGGGTTAAACAGGACACAGTGTGTCAAATCATGTTCAGTGTATTGATTAATAAATACCAGTATGCATACAAGAGTGTCGTGTATCTCAGATTTACAGCTCATTCCTTTATCCACAACAATGATCACCCAATGGGAAAGAAAGACAGAAAAGAACTTCTGTAAATACAAAGAAGGCATATTTTAAGCATGTTTAACTTGCCTCTTAAAAGGTAATTACAATATTTATGCTTATTCTTTTCCTCTCCTAACTACCCTTCCTTTAGGCAGAGTCCTTTCTCTAAGCAGGAACAGCAATTCAAACGACTCATTTTAGCATTTTCCTCTGCCAAGATGACATTACTCCATTTTAACTTTATGCCTGGTTATATTTTCTGACGCTTTCTATTCACAGATGACTGAAGCATCAGGAAAGATCTTGCAGTGACTGAAGTTGTGGGTAATCTTTCTCTTGCAAGAATAAATCCGCTGCTTAGTTATCTATCTTAGTAACTACCGCTGCCCTTACCCTTACAGTGATACCCAGAGATACTCACATGGAACAGCACAACCATGGAAAACAGGGTTATTTCTCTTTGCTTGTTTGGAAAGTTTGCCAAGTGATATTTTTTTTCTGTTTGGTCTAGGGCCATCCCTCCCCCTCACTCCCTTCCGCAATTCTCAGAGTTAAGAAAAGCATCACCACAGTGTGTCACTTCCCACGGGAATGGTGCACTGACTCTGAGCACAAGCCCAAGGGGCAGAAAACAGGACTTCCTTCTCTCTCATCTGGCTGAAATAGGGTTTGTTGTTCTGCCCTAGAACTGAAAAGATTTGCAGCAAATCTTTAAATCTACACCCTGCAGAGGCTAAACCCTTTCTCTAATACACAACTGTCTACACAGAGCTCTGGGAGCAACTGCACACTTGAATCAGATTGCCTAAAATCTAAGTGTGACCAGCTCATCTTTTCCTGCGTTAAATCCCAATCCTCCTGGCCTCTGAATGTAAGCCAAGCCTTGTGGGAGTAGCACAGAGGTCTGCTGTATTTAGCACAGTGTTTGTTCTGGGTCTCTCTCACCTTTGCAAAGTTAAGACATTCACTCGTCACTCAGAGGACACCATTACAGTGTACAAGGCTTTTATGCTGGACCCTGAATTTCCTCATCCAGACAAAAAAAAGTTTCCATTTGCCCTTTACATCACATGACAGTGCATCTCCGGCTGCTGTCCTTTCAGAGTGTTCCTCAAAGGGACCAAATCACAGCACATTGGCCACAGAGTGCCAACATAAGACAGCCCATCAAGTGATGGAGGTACCATCACTAGAATAGTTACTGAGGCCCACTTGTGCCCTGAGTTCACCAGGCCGCATTATGCAAAGGGCATCCCAAGATCAAACTTCATACCCAGTTCCTTGTGTTTGAAAGGCTTGAAACACTCCTAAGGAAGGAGAGTTTGTAGCCCCTTTGTGATAACAGACACTGAATAACACCCTGTACATTCACTTCAGTCAGGAATGAAGGCTGACCCTGACATGCACTGTGTACTGGAAGCACACAGCCTGGCACCCAGAGCAAAGCAAACCAGAGGATGATACACTGGAAAACCCCATGGGATTATGTGCATCAGTACTCCCCAGTGTGGAGGAGAGGCGCTGTTGGAGAAGGGACTTTGCTGTGCTGACACAAGCTCACCCCAGACTTATCAACACACTACTTCCTTGTAGTAACATAAACCACCAAAAAATCACTCCAAAGCAACATCAGAGAAACCAAGGCTCTTGTCAGCTGCAACTGGGTACTAGGGCAATGCAGCAATGAATCCCAGAGAACGCCGACAGTGCTTTTTGGTCGTTCCTAACATAGTTTGGGGGGAAACTATATTCAGAAGTGAAAATACTACAGAAAAGACTGGCTATTTGCCACCAGTTCAACAGGGAGTCTTTGTGGATCCCATCACTGCTGTGCATGCCTCACCCAGCAAGACTCAGATGTGCAGCATAGGTTCTTCCAGGACATAAAAACTCAGCTGTCAACTCGTTGGCCATAATATCGCTTTAACCCTCATCCACTCAGTCCCTTCTGAGAGAGCATCCATCCTTGTGTGGGTTTCCTGATCCTTCTGAAAAATACTCCCCAATCCTCATTCTTTCGGGCTGTCCTTACGCACCTTGTCCCAAGTTGATGTCCATCTGATGTCTGAACTCAAAGCTGTTTCTTGCCAGGAGCTGAATGTTTGCTGCTGGGTACTGGCTGCTGGCTGTTACCACTGAATCAGGATATGGCCATCACTGCCATTCCACTGGGACAGGCACCATCCCTTTTTGCAAGTTTGTTCTGTGCATGTTGGGTATTAGTTTTAGCACGGCTTCTACCTGTAGGATCAAGACTAAAGTGAAAACACTTGCTGCTCACTTTGAGAGCATAAATGCAGCAAGATAACCTGGTGGGCTGGCTCCCACTGTTTCTTTTCCAGACAGTGACTGAAGTCACCTGCAAAGCCTTCTCTGATACTTGCCTGAAAGCCACACTAGGGTCTAGGGCATGGTTCCATAACTCAGTTAACTGATGGTGATTAAAACAGATACTTGTCCTAAGACCAAGTTCTTTGCTAGATGAAAAATGACAATGCTCCCTGAATTTCGGAAGTTTCCTTACATGGCAAAGATATCTGTATGTTAACATTCAGAAGAGTTATTTATTCTAATTTGACATTTTGTTCATAAGTTTTCTGAAGAGAAAGGTGGAAGAGCAATTCTTCAACTATGACACTCACTGGAAGCATTCAAGGTCTTCGAGAGTATGAATACCACCAGAGTTGCTTTGAAGTCTCCAGGAGCTTGTGATCCAAGAATCTTTACAGAAGAACTGTGAAGCATCAGTACAATCTGATCTATATTGAAAGAGTTTCCATCACATCATGAACTAATTTTAAAACATGGTTAAAGATGTAGCACTGACCCTTGCTGGCGGAATTCCTATGTACATCCCCTTCCATACTACAATGTCTGGACAGTTTTAAAATCAGTTCAGCCAAACAGGTTTTAAATGAGTTAACATTCTGGGGAGGTTTCCCAGCCCAGAGCTGGCCTTAGATCCTGTGTCAATGACTGAGAGGCAATGACTGAAGCTATGCACCCTGGGGGAGAACAGGGAGTTGTCCTGAGTCACTGCATTTGCAGAAAAGCAGCCTCTCCACAAGAGGTGGGAAGTACTAGCAAGATGAACAACAGAGAATTTTGCTACAACCAGCATGAGTCAGAGACCTTGCTTTTGCCTTGATCTGTGATAATAGAGATGAAAATCTGTATTTATTTGTATTCTCATCTCTAGAACAATTAGCACAACACAAACTGGCAAAACTAGCCAAGAACTGGACTTAAAAAAGAATTAAGCATTACTTGGGAGGAAAGAGCTATGTGTTGGGGAGAAAGGGGAAAAAAAGCCCTCTAAATGAGAGTTATGCTAACTGTCAGAAGGGTCAATGAGAAAAATGCCTATACACGCATAGAGATGTCATTAGTAAAGGAGGGACAGTAGAATACAAGGCAGATTTATAAACTGTATTTGCTCCTGACAAAGACACCACCAGTCCTCTGGGGTTAAAAGAGCCTAAGATGATGCCTTGGTTGTCTTAAAACTACAAACTCTCTAGTACCTTGACAGAAGATGAACAGACCTCTAGAAACTGATGTTCAGAGCCCCCCTGGGCATATGATCTGACTGCATGCAAGTTCAAAGACCTGCCTGAAGCCCCCAGAGCACTGCCAGCCCACATAACTGTGAGTGTCAGAAGAGAGCACCTTTCCCAAACATGCTGCTTCTTTACCTCTAGCTATTTATTCTGCACTAGGAGCCTGGAGAAATGAAATCATCCCTCAGCTCCCTCTCTAAGTCAGACTCCAAAGCTGCTTTGACCTTTATGACCTATATTTAGTACATCTGAATAATAATATATTATGTACTCGTTGAAGGTCGGACACTCTATATATGCAATATTGGGCTCACACTGTGCTGTAGCTATTTTAACTATATTACATCTGTCTAACTTTTATTGGGTTTTAATTAAATGAAATTAAATGAGCGTATATTTAGATTGAGATAGTATAAACTGACATTCATGCAGATATGCCAGGCTGGCTGTAAGATATGATCTTAATGGAGCAGAGACTTTGCAAACTATTAAACTCTTCCATATAATGAGGGATCTATTTAAATACTCCTTTCTTTGAAAAACAATTCTGCCCCACTAGGATGCAGTGCTGGAGAGCTCAATTAGCACCTTGCAGAATGGATCAGAGACTGCCCAACCCATTACATTGCTCACAAGGCGACTGCAGTCAGGTAAGTGGGACTCAGGCACTTCAAAGTGCAGCCCCTATTTTATATCAACTACAAACACAGGAAAAAGCCAAAAATGCAAGCACAGCTTGATTCTCTGGCCCACGAGAAGTGGTAAACTTTTTGCTCCCCACTCATGCCAAGGGGTAGGGCAGAGACTTGGTGAATCTTGGCATCATATCACCAGGTCCCTGAAAATAAAACTTCACTCGTATTTGTAAGTCTCTTGCATTGAAATGTAGAAACCTCCCTTACTATGTTAAAGAGCTAATCAATTTCTTTCGCGAGTCTGAGTATGTGTGCTGCTGCTCATTGAGTTCTAAAAGGTTCCCTTGACACCTCCCTTGGTAATTACTGTGTCTTCAGCAAGCAGCCAGCTCTAGAGTTTGAATCCCAGGCGAAATATTCAATTGAGATGTTGCTCAAGAACAGCGAATAGGAAGCAAAACTTGGACACAGTGACAGGGTTTACCAGTTTGTTTTTAAACTTTCTATCTCACTAAACTTGTGAAGCAGCTGGTAAAGAGGCAGCCAAGTACCTGTGAAAAGGAGGCTGGAGAACATACAGCAAGTGCATCAGGAGCTGTCTTGCTGCTCATTTATGGTAATTTCTGATGCTGATTTAGTCAGCTATGAAGTGAAACACATCCATGTGCACATTCCTATTGCTGCTTCCTAAAGCTTCTCAGAATAATTAACAAGTGTGATATTTTCTTTCAGCACAAACAGATCAAGATTAAACCATGTTGTGGGGGAGATAAGCTAAAGGTCACTGGGAAATTTCATAAGCTATAAATGCATTAGTATAATTAGCGCTCACTGGTACATCAAGGTGGGATCGGGAGTGTCAGGCTGGGTTCTATTTTTGATGAGAGTGATGTCTCATTACCCACTCCCCCAAGTACAAGCCTACTTCTTATCATCCAAGCATCATCAGATTTATGCAAAGGGCTCCTGCTATGGGGAAACGTGTCAAGATGTTCACCTTGCTAGGAAGAAGATGGTGTTGCCCTGGTAGCAGCACTCGTAACAAATGGCTTTTGAGTGCCCAGATACATCTTGGCCAGGCAAGGCAGCCTGCCTCTTATTTAAGTGTAAGCCCTTTCTAGACCAAAGTTGTTGTGACTCTGTACCCTTCTGTAATTCGTGTAGGGTACTGTGGGCTTTTTTCCCCCAGACTAAAGTTGCTGTGTAGTGCTGCTGTGTGTTGTTAAATAGCCACTGCAATTCATGCTGGGGAGCTGCACTGCATCAGTGAATAAAGCAATGTTTTATTTTCTTCAATTTTCCAGTGGGCCTTACAGTCCTGGGAGACTGAACAATGCAGCAGAAAAACAAGAGTTCCTTGCTAAAATGAGTGCATTCTTAGCCAACCACAAGAACTAACAGTCTGTATTTCAAAAGCTAGTATGTAGATTATCAACCAAAAATATCAAAAGGAAACGTTGTATTTCAAAATTGAGTCCACCTTCCTTTGAAATCTGCACAATTGCTGCTTCTTGGACTTTTCTTTATTCTTGTGGTGTCACATAGCAAGAATGATGAAGATTTCAACAGAAAGCAGAGCACTGTTTTACAGAGTCTACGTAAGGAATGAAGTAGTACGTGACCACTGATTGTAAAATCTCAACCAGTATCTCATTGTCCTGATTTGCACTCATGCTCCTATTAAAAATATCTGAGGCTTGTTCAGTTGGTAGTGAAATGTCTGAGCCTACCAAGGATTTGGGGCAATGTCAAGACGGTCTACTGAAGAAGGAATCCAGATGATGTTCCAAAAGGCGTGTCCACTCTAATGTCTCCTTTTAACAAGCCACGATATCCTGCCAGAGAGGATCAGCTCCAAAAACTGTTTTTATATTGTAAAAGAAACAAGCTCAAATCAAATTGACATTTGGGTTTAGAATTGCATTTCAGGGAAAAAGTAATAGCAGCAAGTAAAGAGAAAAGCGAGGAAGACTGAGGAGGAAGGGAAGGCTTACTTGCTTTGCTACCTTACCCGAGCGGAGCTGCTTGATTCGCCCATTGCTCGTTGCAGTGTCGACAGGCAGGAAATCCTTGAACCAGGAGATTTCAGGATCAGGGTTACCACTGGCAGCACAGAGCATTGTGGCTGTGCGGGCCTTTTCCACCACCTTTAGCTGCGGGCCCATGTCAATGGTCGGGAAGCCAGCTGGGAGGTGGTCTTCTGCAAGAGGAAAAACCACACAAGGTTAAAGAGAAATGTTCAGGTGCAGCAGTGGGATATGGTTGTGGTGACAGCAGTGCCATGGTACAGCATCTGTGCCTCTGCTGGAAAACAGCAGTCTGACTTCCCTACTGAGAAGGTTTTCAAGCCCTTAAAGCACATTAGGCTCTATAATGAGCATTCATTACACCAATAGAAGCTTCCACTAAATTTAACTCCGTTTAAATCAATTGCCTTGGGAAACGTCCATAATTTTCATTGATACGTAAGCTCCATCTATTGTTGTTAATAATTCAGTAAAAGCAGGTATTTGCCTTTTTGTGGGAGGACTGAGTCGACGATAACAGACAAACACAAAGCCAAATAGTTTGAGGCATCTTGAAAAACAACAGCTAAACAATAAAACCCCTTAGAGTGGTCCGGAGAGGCCCATTTTCTCTTTTTTTTTTGACTAGGAACATTCTGTCACACTGGTAGGATAGACTGTAAATCTCTTCCTCATGCCTCCAAATCTGATTCAGAAGGCTTTTAGAAACTAATGAATGTAAAGCTAATGAGCCACACTCTGCTCATGAGCTGCTTTGCAAGACTTGTGCTGTGGCAAGCTCCTGGTGCATTCTATTCTCTGCAAAGAGCAACAGAGGTGTGCGAGAAATGGCCAGTGCACGTTCTAGCATGTCTTACTGAAATACTACAAAATGAAGCACCCCCGTAACTGCTAAAACCATTCATATAGCAGGTACGAAAATAGTTAATTGGGTTTGCTGCTGCATAGCACGCTCAGGTAGGCTGGGTGGAATACATTAGGCAGCCTTCACTGATAAGCCAAGGCATGCTCCAACATCGTCATTCAATAGCAGCTGCAGAACAGAGCTCATTTACTCATTCTGTGGCAAGATGTACTGTACGCTGCTAAGCCTGAACTGCAATCAAAAGGACATACTTTCACAGAAAAAAAGAATTTGAAGAACATTAAGAAGCTTTTAAAGCAACAAAACTCAATTATTTTCAGTACGTTTCTTTTTTTCCCCTGCTTTAAGTGAACTTAAGCAAACCACCTTCTTTGGCAAATCCAATTCTGCAAGGCTCCCAGCTCACTGCAGTGTTTAAACAAACAAGACCTCAGCATCTTCCCAAGTCCCAGAGGAGTCTGAACTTGCTGCAGTCTGATTCTTCCTGCTATCACCACACATCTGGAACAGTACCCCTCACTCCTGACAGCCGGGCACTAGCAATAGGCCACCTCAGGTGCTTCCTTTTACCTGTACTGCAACACCTGCGGCACAAACACGGCCCCTGTCGTGGCTATTCTTCCATATTTCTCCCTAAGATCTCGGGAGAATTCCCAAGATCCTTGACTTGTTTGCAAATCAAGACCCTGTAGCATAAGGTAACATCTGCTGTAAATAAAACAATGCCCTGGAATACTGTTTTTCTGTTTAGATGGGAGTGACTGAAGCATGCAAGGTTTTCTGAAGGAAAAAAATAGTTCCTAATGCTTATTAAAAGGACAAACCGTATTTTGCCTCCCAGACCAGCATCCCTAGAAACCTCTCATCATGAGCAAACATAAATGGAATTATTTTTTTAAAATGAAAGGTACCACAAAAAAACTAGTTCTTTTTTAATTTGCTCTCTATCGATTTTCAAAGACAAAAGGTACATAGAGCTTAACTGGAATGACACCAGAGCTAGCATTCAATAACAAGCACAGAAGCACTCGATACTGAGCAACCACAGTGCATACTCTTACACAGCTGGAAAGAAACAAAACAAAGGTACACACAGAAGTACAGCGTGGTGTAGATAGAAAAGCGAAGGAAGATACATAGGAAAAGCAGTAAACTACAACATTTCCTTGGATTGAGGCCAAGTTTGCCTAAAGTGCAGCACCTTGCTATTTATGGTACCGAAAGCAGATGTTTACTCTGGGGAGGCTGAAACCCTAAAATGATCTAATCTAATCACCATGATTACCACTGACAATCTTTTCTGGTTTGTTCAAGATTTTACAAAGAATGCACTAAGGATCACCCAGTTAACTTCGTCCAAAGTCTGCGTGGAGGCTTAGCACAGAGGTAAAAGCAAATCTGAAACCAGCATTTGTGCAAGAATGCTTCTTCCATCTTCAATGATCCTTTGCCCACAGAAACGAGAGAGATCAGAAAATTCTTTACAGCGTCTGATCTACAGGTACACGACCAGCCTTGCGGCACTGAAGATGACTGATCAATCAAAATTAGCAATTTGTGACAAGCCACAGACCAGCAGAAATTATATGATCTAACCTTGACTTCACAGGGTACAACAGAGATGCAGATTACAAAGACCTGGCAGCAAAGCTACCTCTGCCATACTGACATCTTAGATCAAGCCTTTTCTGGACTCCAAAGAAATGTACAGCACTGCTCCCACACTACGCCCCTCCACAAGCCCAAGCCAATACAGAGCCCAGAAGAGAATGCTAGGCACTCAACACCTGGACACAGGTGACCACCACGTGATGGCTCTCAGCCCCCAGACCCCATGTAGAGCTGGACACAGACAGGCACAGGCAGGCAGGCAAGGCTCATACAGTGCAGTTTTTTCCCTCTTAACAAGCCCTAAAACTCCAGTGGCAAGTGACAGCAGTAGAGAAGCGGTGCATCCTGTGTAGTCAGAGCCACAGCAGGTTCCCTGGGCTAACACTAGTACCAGTACAGCCCAATCCCCAACCATGCCTGAAGATTGAAACCTGCTTGCTGCTATGGCCACAGCACCACCAAAACTCAAGCAACCAGTGCTGGCATGCCTGCATCTACAAAATCGCACAGGCAGCAAGGACCTGTTTGACCTCCTGCCAATCAAATGTAGAGGCAACACTGGTGTTTAAGAGCTGCAGTGTGCTTCCAGGAGGCTGCAGTACCAGGTCACATCACTGCATGACAAGACACCAAGGGAAATCTGACAGCCTGTCTCTGAAGGCACCTTGACACCGGGAGGCTGCAGTTCACCTGCTATTAGTTCTGAGGTAGCTTCAGGAGACCTGCACTGGGCTAAGGTCACAGTCTCCAGGGCTCAAGCTCAAGAGAAGGACAAGTGCCTTCTCTAGAGGTGGTCCAAGGGCCTCAGGCACCTGTACCATCACAAAATGGGGGACCTCAGCTACTTCAGGTCTACCCCATACTGCGTGACTCTGACAGCCCCCCAAACCCTCCTGGAGAAGAGTGGCTGTGGAGAAAACCTGAGCTGGTCACCCCATGGAGCATAGCCCAGCACAAGCCCACGCCTGCCCTGTCAGCAATACTGCTGCAGAGATAATGGGGCTTCGTTCCAGCGCCGCTTGGCATTGCTGAATTCACTGTGATGGTGAGGGATGTCTCTGTTCAAACACTACAGGCGACGATAGGAGTTCAGAGCTGTTCTTGCCTTGCCTTCCCCTCCGGCAAAAGTCTAATCTAGGTCTAATTATGAGGCTCAGTCATGCCTTGGCTCCTCTCAGCCCTTGCTAGCTGTACTAACTTGTCTGCACACGGAGCTTGTCAGTAATAGCTACCCTCTTATTCATGTTAATATGTGGATACCCTTACTCTAGAAAATGAGTTTGTCAGCACTTGGTTTTATTCAAGGATAGCTAGTGTGCTCTTAATGCACATTAAAACGAGCTACGAATCTGCTTTCAAATGCAGACTATCTAAACCAGTTTTTCTTTCTGGGTTTCAGATACTTTCAGAAGGGGTGTACATCAGGCAGGCATTAGGTTCAAGTAAGCAAAATCTAGGCAGAAACAGGATTTTTGGGGGCACTGCAAGGTCTAATTCCCTCCATGGACTACAGCAGCAGCAGCAAGAACGACAGAGGAAAGCAGGAGTAAATGAGAGGGAAACAGCAAGAGATAAAAAAACAAGTGGGTTTTGCACTTATAAACTGAAACTTGGAAAATCCATGCCCAGGGTGAGGTCTTGCTAGCAGCAATCACCAAGGAACCAGGAATGTCCCTCTGGCATCTAGCATGACTGTGTGCAGAGGATATCTCCTGCTCATTTGACAGCTTCCCTTGCTAATCTCCTTTTCGAGGTGACAAAAAATCTAACCCCCTCCCCTATCTTACAGCTCTTTTGTGCCACACATTTCCCATCTTTAAGGGAAAAGCTGAGGTTAGAAACCTTTCCACAGCCCCAAACTGGAGCTGAGATCTCCTTTAGAGCAGCTGCAATTATGCAGCTCAATCACCAGCTCCCCAGAAAACCACCCTTCTTGAGGATGCTGCCGTGAGACACATACCCCTTGGGGCGTCCTTATTTTCTGCATCACTCCAAATATCAAGAGATGATAAGGGACACAGAAGCAACTGCAATTTATGTCTTATGAGAAGCACGGATCAGCCCCAGCATGGAACAGTATGTGGATAACAGCTGCTTACAGAAAAGGCCTGCAGAGGAGTCTGTGGTGAGCACAGCTGTTGATGGCTGAATCCTGCAGGATTATCCCCAGGATTTTGCTCAAAACTTGTAATCTCTCACAGAACAGAAAAGTTTGAGGGGTTGGATATCAGGTTCCTGCTAGCACAAGCCCTGTACAGCACTCTGTGGTCTTGCAGCCACGCAACTGTGTTTTGGGGGTCATATCATGACCTGGCACCTGTAAAACCTTCCTCCTACCACTATGAGCTTCCTCTGTGTCAACATAAGAAACTGTGTTTTAGAAATGATAGTGGAAACTGTAAACACATTTATGGGAGTTATTTGTCATATTCCTCTTCCTATAAAAGCCAGGCCTGTTTAGTATCATGAGCCCAATTTTTCAGACTGCTGAGAGAGAGAAAAAAAATGATACCCAATATAATTTGGAAATAGCAAAAAGTAGCTTTTCTATATGTTACAGCAATAGCTGTGAGGTTAAAGCTCTTATAATCTATCAAAATCACTGCCCCACTGGAACGGGTGTTCTAAACTCATTTCAAGTGAGACGCCTCATCCCCACACAGGGCTGGACACAGCTTATCTGGGCCACTGGCTCCTGCCAGCCACGTCAGCTGAGGAATTTCCAGCCCAACATCAATTTTAGGGGCTCGGTAGGGATGATTAAAACACAAAGCTCCTTTGTTTTTAATTCTGCCAGCTATCTGAAGCTACTCAGGAGCGTGCGGTGCTAGGGACAAGCAAGGAAATGGATTGAGGGCAGAGAGATCTCTGATAAATGCGTTTGACTGCGGGCAGCATTGCACAGGAGCAGGATGCACGTATCAAAAGCTATTTCACACGTTCCCTACCCATTTGGTGAGGCAGAGGGATCTCAACCAGTTGGAAGTCACCAGGGCTGAACGGATCCTGGCAAGTGGTAGCGCTTTGACGCAGTATAACATAGGATGTTGCAGGGGTAACCCTTGGCTACTGACAGACTTGTATTTGATGGATCAACGGAATTACTTTACAAATTTTACAAGCTTCCAAATCTCCCTTTGAGACACTGAAATGCATTAGCAAATGCAAAATTACCAGTGCAAGGACGATAGCCTGTGCAGCCGGCAATATTAACTAATGAAAGATGCAAGCCAGTAAGATTGTAAGCACACCACAATCCAGGACATCTGTTTGATGAATAAACAGCCCTAATTCCTTCAGCACAGGTTACGCAGCGCGGCTATTCAATTACTGCAAGACAATCAAAAGCAGTCGAGCAATCCAGTGGCCCAGAAGAACGGCATCATTTTACATGATAAGAAAAACCCTGACACTGCTCTGTTCAGGTTCAACTGAAGCTGCACAAAGAGCATTTTATCAGCCATTTTGAGGCGATGCTCTCTCTCTTCCTGCATCCTTCTTACAAAAGCCCCCTAAGAGATACCCCAAAAGTATTATCCAAATTCGTGGTCTCCAAAGACTGCCTGGTGTCAGGCTCCCATGCGGGGAGCGGCGGGAGGAGTGTGGCTGTGCGTGCTCACTGCAGAAGCCAAGTCTGATGCAGGCTAATGAATGCCCCGTCAACGTTGGCACCACCCCGTAACCACCTAAGGAAAAGGTGGGGCAGTGAAACCAACCTGTTTCAAAGGCAGCAAAGTCTTAATTACTGGGTTAGTGAGTATAAAACAGTTTCAGACAGGCAGAAAATACAAACAGTCATCTATTGATGACAAGGCCCTTAATGACAAATCTGCCAGTTTTGTATGACATCACGGCAACGTGACACGCTGAAGCTGCCTGCTGAAAATGGGGAGAAGGGTGCAGATGAATGGGTGGGTGTGGAAACGAGCTCCAAAAGGACTTCTCTGTGTCACGGTGTAACCACATGAATTACTGCACAGAGCTTACAGTAAACAAAGTATTTGCTATCTCTTAGAAAGATCACAGCAGCAGCAGCAGTGAAACAGTTCACAAAAGAAAGAATCTGAGTCAGTTCAAAACAAAGAAAGTACTGTAAGGAAAATTCAAGAAAATACGAGACTAGACATGACAGGAGAGGATAAACTGTCAGGCAGATTCCCACCCTGGGGGCTCGCAGCGTGGGAGCTCATGGGATCTGCTCATTCTAGAGGTTATGAGTCCATAAAACACCCGATGGAGACAGTGTTACCCTTCAAGTGCCAGAAGGGCACTCTAACATTGTCCTTTCATGGCTGGACAGCAATTATCTCCATTTACAAGCTACCAATACCTTCTCAGTAGCACAGCTGGCCATTCCCAAGCACCTATTTATCTCATATGGGAGCAGGACAGCTTTGGCAGAGCAGTGGGTGCTCCAAGAGCAAGACATGGCAGCACCTCCCAATTGGCTCCAACAAGGATTCAGACTGTGCTCCTGCCAAGTCCCAGACACACGGTCACTGCAGCAACATGTCACCTCCCCAGGGCTGAGCACCCTGCACCTGCCGTGCACTGGCACCCAGCGCTGCCTCCTACCCAGGGCGCAACCCTGGCTCTCCAGGGCTGAGGAGGCACTGTGTTGCAATGGGATTAATTGCTTCTCCCAGCCCCTAGAGATGGTATTATCACCCAAACAAACTTCCTAGGGCCTCATGATGCCTCTTGATCTGTCCCAAGGAACTGGCCAGGACAAAAGGTGGTGTCACAGATGCAGGGCCAGCCCTCCACTAGGAAATGCATCCTCCTTCCCTTTGAGAAGCACTGCAGTGTGCCACTACCAAAGCCCTTCAGGCTGCACCAGACATAACCACACATCAGCCATACCTCAAAGCTTCTCACGTGGTAGCTAATCCAGTCTAGATTCAGGCTGGGACACAGAAAAGAGCCACAGCTCTAAAGGCACCGATGGAGGCAACAGTTGTCACTCTCCAGCATGGCCATCCCCTAAGCACAGCCCAAGGGAAGGCGTGAGAGATGTCCCTCTGAGGAGAAAGTGCACTTCCACTACCACGGCCTTGCACTCCTCTGATCCAGGGTCTAAACACTATAGGACCTGCTGAGATGACCGAGACTAGCCACAGCTTCAGCGGTGAGCAGGCAATTCCTCTCTTTCCTTCACAGATAACAGCTTGTGACCTGTGCTTGACAGAGGGCAACACAAAGATGATTAACAGCTTCTGAAGCTGACTCAGAACAGACCAGAAGTAAGTATTCAGTCACAAACTTGGGCAAATTAAAGGTTTGCACCTACAACCCACTGTTTCAGTTGTTAGTTTAGAGACCTTCCTAAGTAATAACAACTTCTGCTCATTATGTGTTAGCTGTGGAGTCTGCTGTCAGCTAGGAGACCTCAACTCATCCTGGAAGAAAACAATTATTTGCACCTTTATCAGATTAGATTGCAACAGTCTGAGATGGCACTTATGAAATCCCTCCTGTCACATCATACTTCTGTCACCCTGGCTACCCCATCTTGCTTTCCATTCTGGCTTCCTCATAACAACAGTCACATTTGCAGTCTTGATCCTAAACTCAGGTTCTTTTCAAGACTGAGGCCAAATATATCTATAAGAGCTAAAAAACTTGAGAAGGAAGATTATAGAAGAAGCTTATCTGCTCAGGCTAAACAAGTTCTGTGTCACAGGACAGAACCTCTCCAAGCTGATGGCACAGCCTCATAGAATGGTGGGAAGCATGATGCAAAGTCTCCTTAAGAGGTGAGGATCACCCTCGATATCTCCTGCTCCAAATCCAAGCCCACTATTCTGCCATGAATGTAGAACAATGTCCACAGACAAATCAAAACCAAAGACACATCAGAACAAGCATTTTCCTGAGAGACCAGAGAAACTAGTTGCTCATGTTAATGAAGTACTAAAAAGGGCTCAGATTGTATGGCACTGAAAGTCATTTTAAGGGTTTGGAGTATAGCACAGCAGAAACTACAGCAAGAAGTGTCAAGAATGTGGGTGAGGAAGTGCTTACACACAAGTAAAACAGGTCATATCTGGAAGATTCCCTGCAAGAGTCCCTTTTTTAACCCTTGTTTGGTGAGTAAAAAGAATAATGTTTTTTTTATTTCCTCCCCCAAAATTATAGCATAATTTCAAGTAGTTAAAAATAGAGTTTTCTGAGTCATATCCAACAGCTGATAAACAAGCCTAGACTCTTTCAACAACTGTTACTTACAAAAAACTCATCAGCTGGAAGCACGCATTGAAAAAAATCACAAAAGTTTTTTAAACACAATGGATTCAGAAAGGTTTTGCAGACGGCTATAGAGCCTCCATAGTAAAGGAACTGTAAAAGACGACCATGCTGTGCTTTCAGGCAGGACTGTGCCATTTGTTGGTATGAACTGTTGAATATAACTGCCTGTAGAACTGTTCTTAAACCATTGTTTCTTTTTAGTATTTTATACTGAGAAATACAACATAACTATTGCCACTGCACGTTTCCTCGTGACAGAATATATACACACACTCCCACTAAAACGTACCCAAAACTTCAATCTTTTCAGAGAAAAGCACGGAAATAGCTCTTGCTTGTATTCTAAGTCATTTATTAATTCTCTTCATTTTCCATACTACTTCACTTGCACTGATGTGATATGTTATTAGCATAGAGATTTTCATTTTTAAGATGTGCAGTCAATAATGCATTTCCATATGCCATTAAATACAATGTGTGGTTAAATTAATGAAGCATTTGACTTTTGATCCACGTATGTTTGGTTGCTATTCAGTGCAAGAAAAAATGCACGAGAACTGAGTTAATCTGACAGCAGAGCTCTCCCACGCTTTCTAACATCGGGTTTCAGATTAAAGTGAAGCATTCCTGCTGCCACTCAGCTGGAATACTAAATCTGTTCATTTCCACCTCACAGGCCAGAATGCAAGATTTTCGGTCACTTAAACTCCTACTGAAAAGGCTAGATCGTGCTAAAATCTGATTTCTGTTTAGCTTCTGCAGCAGCCTGTCTGCATCATTGCCAACCCAGTGGCTTCTCCTCCAGTGGGAAAACATCACAACCTGTCAAAGCAACAGTGGCCAGCAGCTGTCAGGCAAAAACTTTAAGATTAGGGATGGGGAAAAAGTTGTAAGTTTTGACAAAATACCCTGCTGAAGAAGTATTTTCTAGCAATTGTTCCAACATGGGAAAGAAAAAGCACTGCCCTTCCTTCTAATCTAAGCTACTGAAAAAGAAAGGTATACAGAAAACATAGGAGAGCAACGACTGTTGACTTTTGAAGTATAATCGCTGTGATATTACTTGAGAGAGAAAAAGAACTCCCTCTTGTCTGTCTTTCACCCTCCTCAAAATCCCCAAACAAAAACTCTCGAGAGTTCTAAGTATTCTGGAAATATTAGCTTAGAAATTAATATTTAAGATCGTACTGGGGAGGAGCTAGAGAGTCATTAAAGAAAGCACAAATATGCTCCAGCTCTGGCATTCACGACGTGCCAGTGTTTCAAAAGGAAAACAAAGAATCCCCCCCTGGAAGAACACCTCCCAAAACACCTCTCTTCTCTCTGATCTCAAAGACTAAACTAGAACTTGAAGGCAACCTCCAAAATCGTCAGGCTATGGGATAGCGTGGCTCTGTGATGCCGTGAGAGTTTGAATCCCAAAGCTAGCAATCAAGGTGTGTGGGTGTGGGAAAGGAGGGCAAACACAATTCTTACAAAAACAAGGCTCCTCTGCAGCAAACAGGCTGAGAAGCACCAGCCCTGGTGCTCAACAGCCTACTCTGCTCTCCACCTCCCCGTAGTGCCTCTTACCTGCCCATATCCCCCTTTCTATAGCACCATCCTTTCTTACCACTCTCCAAAAATTCTCAGGCATGTGGCTTGCTCTGCCATTTCCTTAATTATAGCGATTTGTGTTTTGAGCAAGTGCTCAGAAATTATATAAAAAAATGTTTAATAAGTTAGCAAATTAGCATACAGAACCAGCTCCAGTAAAGGCCAATATAGTAAAACACAAATTAAATTTCTAGTTCAAGGCATTATTTCTTTATAGTATTAAACCAGAAAATAACCTTTAAGAAAACATTCACATATTGACATTGGGTACCTCTGTGACTCTGAATATTTCTGACATACCTTTTCTCAGAGAAATTCTATCTTCAAATGAAACAATAAATGTGAAGTTTCAATGCACTTGTTCTATTGCAGCCCACTCAGGCATACAGGGTCTGCATGCGTGGAAATCATTTGAGAATTTTAAGAAGGACTTTAATTTAATCTACACTCCAGACAGATCAGTGATATGGCAAATCACTGCTTTCCTTTCAGAAGTTTTAAAATACTCTATCACAGAAAACATCTCAAGATACTACCTAACTAACTTTATTTACTTCATGGGGAAGTGACTTTTTACAAAGGGGAAGAACACAGCAAGACTTGACCACAATCAGGAACAGAAATCACAGAATCACAGAATTCTAGGGTTGGAAGGGACCTCGAAGGATCATCTAGTCCAACCCCCCTGCCAGAGCAGGGTCACCTAGAGTACATCACACAGGAACGCATCCAGGCGGGTTTGAATGTCTCCAGTGAAGGAGACTCCACAACCTCTCTGGGCAGCCTGTTCCAGTGCTCCGTCACTCGCACAGTGAAAAAGTTCTTCCTGATATTCACATGGAACCTCCTATGCTCCAGTTTGCATCCATTGCCCCTTGTCCTATCATTGGACGTCACTGCAAAAAGCTTGGCTCCATCATCCTGACCTTCACCCTTTACATATTTGTAAACATGGATGAGGTCACCCCTCAGTCTCCTTTTCTCCAAGCTAAAGAGACCCAGCTTCCTCAGCCTTTCCTCATAAGGGAGATGTTCCACTCCCTTAATCATCTTAGTGGCTCTGCGCTGGACTCTCTCAAGCAGTTCCATGTCCTTCTTGAACTGTGGGGCCCAGAACTGGACACAATACTCCAGGTGTGGCCTCACTAGGGCAGAATAGAGGGGGAGGAGAACCTCTCTCGACCTACTAACCACCCCCCTTCTAATGCACCCCAGGATGCCATTGGCCTTCTTGGCCACAAGGGCACATTGCTGGCTCATGGTCATCCTCCTGTCCACCAGGACCCCCAGGTCCCTTTCTCCTACACTGCTCTCCAGCAGGTCAGCCCCCAGCCTGTACTGGTGCATGGTGTTGTTCTTCCCCAGATGCAAAACTCTGCACTTGCCCTTGTTGAATTTCATTAAGTTTCTCCCCGCCCAACTCTCCAGCCTATCAAGGTCTCTTTGAAATATTTTCTTACTATGAGTTTTCTGTCTTATATTAAGCCCTCACTTTCCAGAAGATCCATTAATTGCACTGGCTCCAACATCACTTTAGATGGAGACTCTGGTTACGTTAACAGTCTTTCAGAGACCATACAAGTAGAAAGGCTCCTAGCCATTAGCAAGCCAATGGCTCTATGCAAACATAAATAAGACATTGTTGCCAGACAAGTTTTGGTTTTTAATGCTGGGTTGAGGTAATTGATCAGTTTAACAGACGACATACTCTTCTTTTTACAGGTAGCAAGCATTGCAGAGGCTCCTACTTACTGCTTTGCCACAACACCCATCTTTTCAGAAGGATGTGCAGTAAAAGGAGTGGCTGACAATTTTAGCCAAGGCTTTAAACAAATCCCCAGTGCAGGCCCTCATGAATTAAAGAGCACGCAACAGATAAATGGAAAGCTGGCAGTGAAACCACATCCAAGGCCAAGTGGATTAAAAAAAATGGCACCTCTTGGCTCCTGTGGTACTCAAGATAAACTAAATGCAGAAGATCAGCTGAAATTCCTTTACTGTTCAAGGAAAATGCATTTCCTAGTATTAGATGTATTTGCTATCAGTCAAAGGTTTATTTTATCAAATGACTACTAGAGAAATCATGGGTTTCTCCACCTCTCTTCCCTGGCATGTGAGGAGGGCTGCAGAGTTTGGTGGCATGGGACTTCTTCCCAGATGGAAGGGTTGTGTTGTCCTTAAATATGGTCCCTACCTTTTCCCACGAAACATTACATCTAGCAGATACAGACCAAGAAAGTTAAACAGACACCTGGATTTAGCAAGTTTCAGCTTCACTGTGCTGGAAAACTAACTTCAAGAAAGCCTTGAAAGGATTCCCCTCCCTCCCCCTCCCCCCCCCCCCCCTCG